>PVKP010001149.1:0-157004 GCA_004027715.1 Plecturocebus donacophilus
TCCCCCCCACATACACACATCCCCACACACACACACATACGCAGACATAGCATCTATAGTCTTCCCTTGTCGAGCAGTACTTTTGATGGCTTTCTTTTACTCCTTTCTCCCTCCTTCCCTTTTCCTTTGAGGTGATACTTGACGTTTCAATGACTTTCTTAAATCCTATAAAATAATACCTGTCTAGGTAGAGGACAGCTTGTGCACCTGGAGGAGGCCACTCTTGTGTGGTCCTGGGAGGGCCAGCCAGACTCTTCTGGCCTCAGGGAACCTGCAGGGGAACAGGAGTAAGGTAACTACTCTTAGTCCCTGATATGACAAGAGGCTGCTCCTTGGACCTGTGGGCAGAAGCTTGCTCCCTCTGCTTAGAAGAGTGACCATGGCCGTTTTGTTCACCATTGTCCCTTAAGACTAGAATTATCTAAGCCCTGCTGGCACTGGAAATATCCCAGTGACTTTACCCAACAGTTGACCTGACAAAATCATGAGCAGGTTAAGAAAAAGAACATCTCTTTCAGCCCACACTCAATAACAGAACAAAGGAGATACAGCAGAGTTCAACAAGCAGGGGACCCACTGGAGCAGGATGTCAGAAGGCTCAGGTGAGACTATTAAACAGCAATCTAAGAGAAGTTCTAAAGGAGATCCGATTGGAAAATAAAAAGCACTTTCTAGGTCTCACACCTGTAATCCCAGTGCTTTGGGAGGCTGAGGAGGGCGGATCACTTGAGGCCAGGAGTTCAAGACTAGCCTGGCCAACATGGTGAAATCCCCTCTCTACTAAAAACATAAAAATTAGCCAGCACAGTGGCTCATGCCTGTAGTCTCAGCTACTGAGGAGGCTGAGGTGGGAGCGTCACTTGAGCCTGAGAGGCAGAGGTTACAGTGAGCCATGCCCCTGCGCTCCAGACTGGGCAACAGAGCGAGACTCTGTCTCAAAAATAAAAAAGTAAATAAATAGATAAAAAGCACTTTTTAGGTACAAACAATACAGCATTCTCATTGAAACTTTTAATACATAAGCTGAAAGAGAAGATAGTCATTGCTGAAAACGGACTTGGTAGCCTGTACAACTGAGCAACAAACGTAAAAAGACAAAAATCATGAAGGGAAGAGTTGTAAAATGCTTGAAGACCGAAGTTGCAAAATAAGCATTTAAGAAGAGAAGAAAGCAGATGAAATTACCATAAAAACTAAACAAATAATACAGGATTTTGTACCTAAAGAAAGATTGATCTCAATGTTAGGAGAGCTTTTTTTAGTCCCAGAATGTACTAATTAAAGAGAGAACTAGAAACCGTGACATAGCCTAATTTTTCAAAAAGTCCCAAATTCCAATTTCACCACTGTTTAATCACTGTTTTTTCCCTTACAATCAACAGAAAGAAGAAATTAGTTAAAAAAATGAAAACAGAAACAGACTAGCTCCCAACTTTTCAACTGCAATACACCAAGCTAAAATAACACCTACATGGAAAAATAAAAATATTTGCAGATATGCAAGAATTCTTAGGATGTGTCACCCGTCTACCCTTGCTGAGGAACATACTTGAGATGGTACACTAACCAAAAAAGCCGTTCAAGCAGGAAGATTAAGTACAGCGGAAACACTAGTAAGCAGCACTGACAAGAATGCTTAGTCACAGCAGGCATTTATTCTGACAGGTGGGTTCCTGTCCACACCTGCTGTTAAATGTTCTTATTAGTACCTGTATATATTTATAGTATTAATATTGTATTGGATTAATATTGTATTACTATTACCTGTATAAATTAATTATTGTATTATTATATTACAATATTATAATATATTATATTACATATATACAGGTAATATTTACATATTTTTATATTATATATGTGCATGCATGTATGCATATATGAATAATACAAATGGAGATTTTACTTAAAGTTTTAAATAAGAAGTTTTAGAATAGGAAAAAGAGAAAAGCTAACCCTAGTAAAGACCATGATGGTTAATTTTAGGTATCAGTGTGACTGGATTAAAGGATCCCTAGATGGCTGGTAAGGCATTGTTCCTGGGGTGTCTGGGGAGGTGTTTCGGACCACCCTGTGGGCCCAGTTGTAACAAGAAGATGGAAGAAAGAGGACTCTCTCTCTCTCTATCCCCCACCGCCCCATCCTAACCTGCCCTTCCCTCCACCCCTCACCTGCCGACCTTTCTTCTGGAGCTGGAGCAAACGTCTTTCTCCTCCTGCCTTTGCACATTAGACTCCAGGTTCTTTGGCTTTGAGACTCTCGGACTTGAACCAGCAGCCTCCTCCGTCCCTCATACTAGGAAATTCCCGGGTTCTAAGGCTTCTGGAATTGAACTGAGCCCGGCTATGAGCTTCTCTAGTTCTCCAACTTGTAGATGGCCTACTGGGAGACTTCTCTACTTCTGTCATCATGTGAGCCCATTCCCCTAATAAATCCCATTTCACAGATTCTCTTGGTTCTGTATCTCTGGACAACCTGACTGAAACAATAGCCTAAACTGAATGTTTTAAACTCTTTGAGCAAGATCTGGAAAAGAAAAATAAGGAAAAGTTTGAGAGTAAAGAAGTAAAGCATTTCTAATGGCTTCCTTTCATTTTGCTCTTAGCAGAGAGGAATAGGTAAATAAACAATTTGTTGGGAGCAAGTTGATAATTGCTGTCATAATCAGACATAAGAGATAATATATGTTCAATGATGATTCTTAGAGCTAAAAAAGTAACCTCTTGCAGAATTGAATAGCAGAGAAATACTTCAAAATTAGCAGGGGGAAAAAGAAAGGAATAAATGACAACTGACTCAAGCTAGCAAATTAATTAATTAAGGGAAAAAGAGGAAGCAATAACAAAGTGAAACACAGAGGAATAAAATTACATGGAAGGCTATTTACTCTCCTAAATGCAGATAATCTGAATTCCTTTATTGAAGTACAATATATTGAATTTAAAAACCAAGAAGTACACTTTAAAAGATCAGAAAAGAGTTAAAATAAAGGGATACCAAAAAAAGTCAAACAAAATGGAAGCAAAAGTTGCAATAGTATGTCACACAAAATGTATTTAAGATCAAAATATTACAAAGGAAATATACATCAACAGCTCACATTAATACATAGGAAATTTACAGTTCTACGAATATAAAAACTACATTTGCCTTTTGAGCACTGAAGCATTTATAAAAATCAATCAGAAGTTGGTGTTTGTCTAATGGTCCCTCAAGATTAGGTTTCACATTCTCAACCAGAGTACTACATAAAAAATGCTTCTGAGTGTATTATATCTGGAGGCACATGTTGTTTTTCTGTCCTTCATTGGTAGCATTAATTTTAATCACTGACCAAAGTGTTGTCCAATTTCTCTACTGTGACTATATACAGGACTATTCGTTGTCCAATTTCTCTACTGTGACTACACACAGTTCTCAGTACATTTAATATCCATTGATGATTCCTGCCTGAACCAGTTTTATTATGATTTTTGCAAAATGATGATTTAATTCCAGTACTCTCTCCACATTACTAGTTGATACTAGAAAATGCCTTCATTTTTTTCAGAGCTTGTTTGGAGGTTCTATCAGAGTGCAGCTACTCCTATGCCCTTGCTGAAAACCAGTCCTCTTCTATTGGGGACGGCCATCCTCTTGGACCAAGCATGCAGCTTCCAGAGGGAGGCACATGGAGAGGTGAGAGAAAAGGGGGCACCTGCCTAGCCAGCCAGATCAACCGAACAACCCTGGCAATCAATGACAGATGTCAAAGCCAGATCACCCTCACATCTGGAAAATCCCTTCTTTAAAAAAAAAAAAAATGACGACTTAAAATGAGTAAGAATCTTAAGCAACTAAAAAAAAGGGAAAACAAAATAGTAAAAAAGTTTGAGGAACGAATTGATAAAGATAAAAATGAAAAATAATAGAATAAAAGAGTAGAAAGCATAAATAAATTCAAAATCTGGGTTTTTTTTTTTTTTTTTTTTTTTTTTATCACTAGGCTAGGCATTTTCTTTTTAAAAGAACATATTTTGTATTTTTCAGTTCAGGGATTTCCATTTGGCTTCCTTAAAATTTCAACTTCTATTTTAGATTCAAGGGGTACATATGCATGTTTGTTACTTGGGTATAATGCATGATGCTGAGGTTTGGGGTATGATTGATCCTGTCACCCAGGTACTGAGCACAGTACCCAATAGTTAGTGTTTCAACCCTTGTCCCCCTTCCTCCAGTAGTTCTATTGTTGCCATCTTTATGAGTAAAAATCTGTATTTTTAAAAGACACCAACAGATCAACTGCTCACTAGCTTGAGTAAGAAAAATAGAAACAGCAAAAAATACATGCAGGAAGGCTGAGAAAGGCGATAAAGACAGAGATCTCAATTGTAAAACAATAGTATATGCAACTGTATAAAAATAAATTTGAAAATCTAAAGGGATTGATAAATTCCTGCCAAATAAAAATAACAAAAGTAGACCCAAGAAGAAGTTAAAAAAAAAAAAAAAAACATGTATGGACTAAGACTTTAGATAACATTAGAAAGGTTATTACAATTTCTATTTTTAAAAGGCATCAGAACCAGATGGTACAGCTGAGTTCTCTCCAACCTTTAAATAATAGATAACTCTAATGTTATTTAAATTGTTCCACTCAATGAAAAAGAAAAGCTCCCTAATTCATTTTATAGTGGGAACACAACTTAGATTTTTTAAAATGTGATATTTAATACAGAATTATCAAACACCTTTATAAATATATTTTTAAACATTTATACAAAATTTCAGAAAATCTAATTTATAATCAAATATCTATAAATTTAAAAAGAAAAACGTGATTAAGCTAGATGCTAGGAAGATATTTAACAAAAATAATGCTATTTTATACTTTCCCAATTGAAAATAAAGTTCTAAGTAGAAAACAAATAGTAGGAGGCTATTTACCTAAAATCTACACAGTAAACATTGCATCCATCCAAATCAGGAACAATACATGGGTGCCTTCTGTCACCTTTTTATCCTCCTTCTTTGAAGGATCTAGCTAATATAAGGCAAAAAAACTAAATCATCAGAGTGAATATTGAAAAAATGCATTAAATCTATTTACAAATCATACAATTATAACCATTTTAACCCAAGAGACTCTTGTAAATAACTTCTATAATTAATTAGAGAATTTGGTAAAGTGGCTTGATTGAAGATAAATATATGAAAATTAACATATTTTCCATTTGCTAGTAGTAACCAGTTAGAAATGAAATTGTGGGAAACATCAAATCCTTAGTATAAGTAACTACAAATGTAAAATATTTTGTCAGAACAGATCTATGTGAAGAAACCATAGAATCCTATTTAAGAACGTATCACAAGAATTGAGCAAATAAAAGGATACAATATTCATGGATAGAAAAATTAGGATTGAGGCTGAGGTGGAGAGATTACTTGAACCTGGAAGTTCGAGGCTGCAGCATCCTGTGGTCATGCCACTGCACTCCAGCCTGGGCAACAGCAAGATCCCATTTAAAAAAAACAAAAGAAAAGAAAACAGGATTGCAAAATGAAATTTCTCCCTATGTAAATATATAAATATGACATCATTTCCATTTTAGAACTAGGTACAAGCTATTTAAAAATTGATAGAGGGCCCAGCACGGTGGTTCATGACTGTAATCCCAGCACTTTGGGAGGCCAGGGTGGGAGGATCACTTGATGCCAGGAGTTTAAAACCGGCCTAGGGAACATAGCAAGACCCTGTCACTACAAAAAAAATGTTGAAAATTAGTCAGGCATGGTAGTGTACACCTGTAATCCCAGCTACTTGGGAGGCTGAGGCCAGAGGATTGAGTTTAGGAGTTTGAGGTTACAACGAACAATGATTGCACTACTGCATTCCAGCCTGAATAACAGAGCTAGATCCCATTTCTTTAAAAAATTATAGAGAAAACCAAACATTAGAAAATTATGAAAAGCAAAGTATATGAGAAATAACATGGCTTATCAGATGTTTGTCACAGAAAAAGAAAATAGATCAGTGAAACAGAGTATAGGAATCCAGAAACTGAAACAAGCATCTATGGGAAGTTGGTATATAATTAAGGTATTTCAATTCTGTTGGGGATAAGAATCAATTATTTAATAAAATGATGGCAGAATTGATTAACCATCAAAAATAAAATAAAATACAGTTTAACTATATAAAAATAAGTTCCATATATATTAAAGACTTAGTGGTAAAAAATTTAAACAACCAATAAAAAAGCTAGTAAAATAATGATGTAACCTTTAGGGGAGGGCATATCCTGTGACTCAAGACAGGGTATTCAGATTATATGAAGGGAAATATGGGCATATCTTACCACATAAAAACTAAGTGTTTACATTTTTTCTCCTTTAATGGATTAAACTTACCAGAGATTTGTCTATTTTAAAGAAATCAGCTCTTAGATTTTCTGTTTCCTAATTTACAAATACTACTTTTAACTTTAACTATTTACTCTCTACCATTGAATTGAATTGAATACTTCCAGCATTATTATCTTAAGAAGGTATAATATTGCATTTACCTGTGACTAATTATTTACTTTTGTATCTATAATTATTTAAAATTATAAATTTATTATTGTTCCAAATATAAGTAGCACTAAAAGGAATATATTTGAATAATTATTTCACAGGAAGAAGTATATGTAAAGTTTTCTTAGTCTATTTGAGCTGCTGTAACAAAATATCTTAAGACTAGGTAATTTATAAATAGCATAAATGTATTTTTCACAATTCTAGAGGCAGGGAGTTTGAGATCAAGACACCAGCAGATTTTAGTGCATGGTGAGGGCCTATTCCTCATAGGTAACACTTTCTTGTTGTGTCTTAACGTGGTGGAAGTGGCAGACAAGATTCCCTCAAGACCTTTTATAAGGACATTTATCCCATTCATGAGGGTGGCGCTCTCATGACCTAATCACTTCCAAAGGTCCCACCTCTTATGCCATCATTTTCGGGGTTAGATTTCAACACATGACTTTTGGAGGGACACCAACATTCAGATCCTAGCAATGGTATACTTTTCAAGACCTTTTATTTCAGTTTTTATTTTTATTGTATTCTATTTTTATTTTTTGATTGCTTCACATGTGGATATTTCAACTAAGTTTAATTCTTGGGTCACATTATTTTTATTTTAAGCTCTATATGTATTAGCTCATTGTGATCTAGAAAAGCATCTCTTAAAGTATGTTTGACAGAACGCTGGTCTTACATAATTTTTCTGAAAAAAAGAGTCTGACAGTCAAAATGTTTGGGGAGTGCTTTCTGCATTGTGCATAAATTTCTAATATTCAAATGTTTAGCATGAACACAAAAACACTGAAAACCACTGACTTAGGACTTTATATCTGGTAAATCATCACCTTTTCGGGTGCATCACACCTCCAATACCAGTCTCTTCCCACCTGTAAATGCATCATTTCCAGACTGTAATTAGATTAAGGGGAAGGAGATTCCAGAGAACATCTAAGGTCTGTGCTAAATGCTTTGTTTTGGAAACTCCATTTCTCAGACCAGAGAGATTCTTCCCCGGGGAGTAATGGGTACCTCAGAAACCATTGCAGTATCTTTGGAGGAAATGATGGTATAAATGCCTGGAGTATAACATAATGGAGTATAATTTGGCTTATACACTTCAAATTTCAGTTTCAATGTATTGAAAGTTTTAAATATATTTCATAAATAAATATGCCAACTAGAAGTCTGATCACTTCTAAAATTGACAGTTGGTCTTTTCTCTGGTATTTCAAGAATCAGGCAACAGGACCTTCCAAGCAAATTTCCCTTTGACAGTCAATGAACCTCACATAGAACAGAAGACCTTTGTTATCTATGTTTAATTTTTCACAGAGTAAAGCATATAATCACACTTTTATCCAGTTTTCTTAAATAAAAATTATCCTCTTGATAGCAAGGTTGAAATCCTCTCATAAATTGCTTGTGATTTATGAGGTAAGGTCATCATATATCCTAAAATTAGATGAAGTTTTAAAACTTTCCCTCTAAAAAGTCCTAATTTCAGACCGAGCATTGCTGGATCACCACCAGGACACACTATAAATATATTTTTCCCATTCAGTTCATTGACTTTAAATAATTTTGGCACAGCATCAAAGACATCATCAACTTCAATGATGGTATCCAAGGCTTTGAAAAGCAGCACTTTTCTATTCCAATATATCTCTAACATATATCATGCATAAATAAATGGCTGTGCTCAGTCTCCGTCCTCCGTGGATTTGTTACGACTAAAAGTAAAATGAGCAATGATTGGCTCTTTTGCAAAACTTGAAGCCTGATATCTTCAACTAACACATCAGTTTGACACTTGACTATAGAACTAAACAGAAAAAAATGTTTCCTGGTATTTTATCTCCAAGTAATTTTTGGCAGTATTGCAAATGCAATATTTGATGAGAGTGTCTCCACTCTTGGTGCAATATTTAAAAAAATTATCCTTTGTGCTTAAAGGCGCTATTTCATAAGACATTTTCATTTTTATGAAAATGATCTCATATTCTGTGTCACAGGAAAACAATTTGCACAAAAATTCACTTTCTTTTTAATGTGATCAGTATAATTGCACTTTAATGTTATTCAGAGATTCGCAATGCATACTTGCCCTTTATTCTTAAACCACTGATTCTAAGGAAGTTGGACTTATTTTGCAGTGCATATGTACCCATATATATTAGTTATCTATTACTGCATAACAACTTCATTTATAATTATTGAGCACTTATGAGTCCTTTGATCTTTTGTTTGGTGGCCTAAAGGATTTCCATTTATCTTTAAAATCTCACAGTTAACAGAATATGTTATGAAGTTGACCTTATGGGTAAACTTTCCCACGTACCTTATGGACCCTCTCAATATATAGATTCTGGTTTTCTTTTATTTCCAGAAAGTTTTCTTGAATTACAATTTTAAATATTCATTCTGTTCCATCATTTTGTTGGCTCTGGGGACTCCAATTATATGCATACTGATTCTTCTTTTCCTGTCTGTCTACCATTTCAAACACTTTCTCTCTGACCCTTTTTGCTCCTCATGTTATCTTGTTTTTATTCTTTTGATTCTGTTCCTACCTTTCTTCAGTTTCTCCTATTCAAATTTTAATTTAGTCTGTTCTCTCTTGGGTGCCTCATAGTCTTGATTTCTGAATGATTTTGTGTTTTAACTTTCTTGTCTAAATTCAATAAATGCTGTTTGATTTCTAATTCAAGGGTACCCTTTTATGTGTATGTATCAATGTGTAGTTTTTTTTAAAGGATGGCTTTTTATTTGTGTGTGTTTTATTTTGTTTTAGGTTGAGGAAGGAATTGTCCGTCCTCCAAATTTTTGGTTATCTCCTACATTGAAAGGCTCTAAAATTTCCCCTTTTCCTTCTTTTTCCCTTCACTGCCAAATCCCTCAGAAGTGGCCTTCCCTACCTCTTCACAGTCTCTTCCCTCACAAGCAATGCCTTTTGAAGACTGCCACCTCAAATAGCATGAATTTTTAAATCCCTTCCTTAGAGCAGTGTTCTGATCTACTAGGACTCTTTGATAGTGTCCAACTCAGGGTAGATTTTTTTCTTTCTGGCAGTGGTTTTAGATCAGTCATACGCCTGCCACCTCTTCTCTTTTCTGTTCTGCATTGCATTTCTCCTACTGTTCTTGCTCTTCATGGGGCTACTGGGGAAAGCACAAAAGACATCTTGTTGGAATTTGGTATTTCTTTATCTACTTGTGGATCAACTTAAAACTGGGGCATTCTCTTTCTCCCGGTTCTGCTGAAGTCATGTATTTTGCTTGGTTTTATTTATCCTTCTGTTGTCCTGAATTGTTTTGAGAGATTCAGATATTTGTGGCCATCATCTCAGCTAGGCCCAGGGCTAATTTAGAATGCTTTTTTACTATATTTTTGTGTGACCCCCATCAATCATAGAGATTTGACTGTCTTAAGTTCCTGCAGTTTTTACTAAGAATCTATTAGCTAGTTTGTGTTTGCCAGATATAAAATTATGTTGTCATATTGAGTATGCTTTTTCAAGCTACATACCCTGCAACCTGTAGCTTCCAATATTGCCCTCACCTTGTCATCCCAAGAGGCAATCTCCACTTTCCTCATTCCTTGTTTCCTGACCACTATTCTAGCTACAGCACAAATCACTATAATATATATAATGCAGAATCTGGAGGTGGTGGGGTACAGAAGCCCTGACATGGTCAGGGGAAAACTCAGAGTGGCAGACCCTAGAGTCAACGGATTTCCTAAACCTCCATGATGTTAGGAAGGAAAATATGAAACTCTATAGATATGAAAAAATGAATCAGATGAAATTAATCCCCACTCTGCCCACCATCTGAGATACTGGCCTCAGAACAGAACTATTTGCTATTGTTATGAGGGAAATAAAATCAGGAATCATTTTAAAATGGAATGTCATGAGAAAATAGTGACATATGTATAAGTCAAAAAATGCCATTTATTACTTTAGATCTCATAATCTGTAACTTTACAGCAGTGTGTGTGCCCATTAATAACTGGTAGAGGGCCATTTTAGACTTAGCAACAAGCAAGTTGAACAATTTTTCAAAACTCAATCTCTTTGACGATGGAGGAATCTCTCTGGATCCAGTTCAGTCTCGAAAAATTCTCTCCATTTCTAAACCACCTTATTTTCTAACTCTATACTTTTTCTTAAGATCCTTTATCATGAAATATTTTTATAAATGCTGCAGAGAAGATTAAAGGGGTGTTGCAACTCTGGGAGCACAGAGTTAGAGGTTAGGCCTATAAACTATCAGGCAGTCTTATTATATAACTATTTCATACCCAGTTCATTTGGTTTATACTTGTTTTCTTTATCTACCATAAAACTGAATATTATAAATAACATTTTTGGCCCCCTTTCAACCAACTCTAACCATTAGCTGGTAGAATCAACAGTTATTCAAGTCAAAAAATCCCAAGTGACCGACTCTGAGGTTCTCGTCGTTGTTTTTGGGTTTAGACCTCTGAAATAGGTCTAAAACCATGGTTATGGACCTAGACTTCAGGTCCTCAGGTATGCACCCACCAGGACTTTGTTCCAGATTGTTACTTGTCCCCTGGTCTCCTTGTTTGTGTTCCTAACAAATAACTCTTTGCCTTCAATACCTTAGCCAGAGCAGCACTGAAACACCCTTCCCACTTG
The DNA here is from genome assembly GCA_004027715.1 of Plecturocebus donacophilus. Classification (NCBI taxonomy): domain Eukaryota; kingdom Metazoa; phylum Chordata; class Mammalia; order Primates; family Pitheciidae; genus Plecturocebus; species Plecturocebus donacophilus. Next base: position 11,207 of record PVKP010001149.1, read on the forward strand.
AGCAACGTGATTTGCCATCTGATGAAATCTGGTGCAAATTATTACTTGCCAGCCCTAAATGAGACAGGTGTCCTAATGAAGAGCAGCAGGGAATCTTGGAAAGATAAAAGCATTCAAAGGAGGCAGGAGGCTGGGTCCTAGTCCCTGCTCTGCCATTGGTTCACTGTCTAACCTGGGCAAGTCTCTTTCCTGCTCCCTGGTCCTCGGCTTTCCCATCTGAACTAGATGATCTTTGGCAATCCCTGTAGCTAAGGGTAACTCAGGCCTTTTCTAAAAGGGACTTTCATTATACGTTGACCTCATGGCCTCTAAGAGCTCTGTAGGCCTCATGGAGGGAGCACTGCCTGCATAGGCAGGAGAAAAGGGTGATGTCAGAGTAAGGAAGGATGAACTCTTGCCCCACAGCTCAGGCAGGCGATAGAGGATGAATGAGCACTTGAAGTCATCTTGGCATCTAGTCCCTGCCGTATCACTCATACCAATAGGCCAACCAGTCTCTGTTTAGACACCACCACCAGTGGTGACCTCATTCCCTTTCAACTCAGCCCTTTTTGTTTTACATATTTAGATGCAGTAGAGATGAAGAGAAGTGGTTATGTTCAAGAGCTATTCACAGGTTAAAGTGACAAGAGGGATGAGGCCTAGTGTTCTGACTCCTCAAAGTATATGGATGGTATACATTCAATCAGGAACAGGTTTGGGGTGGGTGGGGGAAGGTCATGAGTTCAGTCTTGGACAGATGACTTTAAGGAGCTGCTGAAACATCCCAGTAAAGGCAAATGGCCAGTTGGATATTCAGATCCAGAGCTCAGAAGAGACATCAGGCTGGGGACACAAAATTTAAAGTTAGTGTCCCAAAAATTGATAGCTGTGATCGTTGAGGAAAACTGTGAAATAAAAAGGAAAAAAAGGAGTCTCAGATGAAAATTGAGAAATACCAGCACTGAACTCATAGGGAGATGAGGAAATGCTTGGCAGCCAGAGAGGTCGGGGAAGAACCAGGAGAGTGACACATCAGAAGCCGTCCGAGGAGGGTCTCAGGAAAGACGAAGTTGTCAGTAGTGTCAGGGACTGTTGAGGAGTCAAGGAAGATGAGCAGAGGAATGTCTATAGAATGCACTGAGGTGGAGGTGATTGGTGACTTACTAAGAATGATTTTGGTCGAGTAGTGGGGCCAGAAGTTGGAGTGGAGGGGGTTGAAGACTGAAGGGGAAGTGAGAAAATGGCACAGCAGATGTAGACAGCTCTGGAAAGGCATTTAGCTATAAAAGGAGAGAGATGGGCAGTACTGGTGTAAATGGAATCCACTGATGCCTTCCTCAATGGAAAGGAGTTTGTCAATGTGATTATCCAGTTGAGACAGAAAAGTTTCATATACAGGAGATAAAGGACTACTGGTAGTTCCTTAGAAGGCATAATGGAATGGGTCCAAAGAACAAAGGAAGGGATAGCTTCCTAAGTGTTTCAAAATTCTTTGGGGCTGAGTTTAAACCAGAGCACTTCACACAAGTACATGGCTGGTTTTTTGTGTTTTATTCGTAGCACTGGGTCAGTTGTATAGAACTACAATTTTATGGGCCGAGTGTGGTGGCTCATGCCTGTAATCCCAGCTCTTTGGAAGGCCGAGGTGGGTGGATTACCTGAGGTTAGGAGTTCGAGACCAGCCTGGCCAACATGGAGAAATCCTGTTTATACTAAAAAAATACAAAAGCTAGTCGGGCATGGTGGCACATTCCTTTATCCCAGCTAGTCAGGAGGCTGAGGCAGGAGAATCGCTTGAACCCCAGGGGCAGAGGTTGCAGTGAGCCAAGATCGTGCCTCTGCACTCTAGCCTGGGGAACAGCCTGGTCCACAGGCTCCGTCTCAAAAAAAAAAAAAAAAAAAAAAGAATTACAATTTTACCATTTCCTTTCCACAGGTATTATCTGCTCCTCCCATATCAAAATTATTCAATTCTATGAAAATATAGCCAACATCTACAAAAGTTATGATACCTGAACAAATGTTATATCTATTCAGAGAAATGAAATTTAGATATTTTAAAGCAAGAAAATGCAGAAACCTGTGTTTTGGTACACTTCACCAGAATATTCTCCAGCCTCATCTTCTGAATGTCTGAAGGAAATCCAAATGGAAGATGAGACATCAAGAATTTGTGTTAATCATCCATCAATCAGCCTTCTTTGTCCTCAGAAAAGAACCGCTGGGCAGGAAACCAGGCTGCTCTGGTCCTCAGTCCTTGCCCACATGGCCACCCAGCCATCTGATTCCTAACAAAACCCCCGAGCATTGGTCACCACCCTCTCCCACACTGCCCACCTCCTCCCCATTCCCTCGTGTAGATTCAGAGCCATTCCGTCACAATGCAGAAGAGGGAAAGGTATCTCCGTCGGACCCTTCACTCAGAAGAATGACCTCCCTGCGTGGTCAAGCACCATGAAGCCACTGAAGATCTCTCTTTCCTACTTGGGGAAGAGAGTACGACTTCCATGTTTCTACAGCCTGTTCATTTAGAGATACCCACTCTATTCACATTTGCTGAGCCCTTTCATGCAACACACAGAAAAAGGTCACAGGAACAAGTGGATAAAGAAGACACAGCCCTTCGCCAGTAAACCTTAGGTTCATAGACTCTAAGGGGACTCTAAGAGACCATGGGTTAGTGGGGGTCACCCAGCTGAGTCTCTCCTCCATGGGGAGGTCTCCTCATCAGCTTCTGTAAACAATGGCACTGCAGCCTCTATTTGAACTCCTAGAGTGACAAGGAGTTCCTAACTTATGAGGCTGACACAGGAGCGGACAGGACACTATATTTGAATTTCTAAAGGGTTCTCTTTAGGAAGGGGAGCCTGACCCTAAGGGCAGAAATGGGAACCTAAGGCAGAAGCTCAAAGAAGCGGAATTCAAGTTCACATGAGGGAGAGGACCTTGAGAGACAGGGCCGCCAAACAGCTCTCACGCTCTCATCTTCCGTTGTCCTTCCCCCTTCCTTCTGATCCAGAGGGCCCTCCTGCCTAGCCTGCTTATGATCCACTGTAATTGTTGAAGAAGAATTCCTACCACTGAGCCAAGACAAGTCTGGGAACTTCTTCTGATTTGTCCCTTTTAATGCTCACAGAGACAGTGGCCATCCCATCCTTTTCTAAGAAGAAGCCTTCAGAATTCATAATTGGGTCATGTCCTCCCTGAAATCATGTTAACAAAGCCAAGAAGTCCCAAATCCACCCAGCAGACAAAAGAGAGAAAGAATGTCTACTTAGACAAGAGCCGGCCCCTGACTGGGATGTTTTAAAAGCAGAGGGTGCTGTCAAGCGCCAGCGCCATTAGCAGAGCTTCTGTCAACCCCAGCCGACCCCAGCAGAGGCACACAGCTTGATGGCAGGAGTTGTATTTTTGTTTACACAAATGGGTTCAGACGTCACCTAAAGTCCTGCAAGCTGCTTTTTAAAGTAATGATCATGAACATCATCAATTTTTTTTGTTATGAACATCCTTCCCTTCTGTACATGCAAATGCACCTCATTCACTTTACAAGCTGCCTGGTATTTCATTAAGTGGGTGCACATAATTCATTTAAGTAATCTGCTCTCATCGGACATCTGAGACAGTTTCAAGTCCTTCCAGAACCGCAGTGAAAATTCTCATGCACACTTCTGTCAGTGTTCTCTGGCAAATGTGAATACCTTTTCCCTCAGCTTTTTCACAATGAGCACCTTGTGCGCACATCTCTGTGCATATGTTTGAGTATTTCCAAGACTATATTTTTGAAGCAAAATTGTATAGCCAAAGTGGATGAATATTTTTAAAATTTACTGCCAAATTGCCTTCCAAAAGACCTTACCAATTTATATATCCTCACCAACAAGAAAAAGAGGGCTCCTGCTTCCCTCATATCTGCTAACACTCTGGTTATTTTTGACGCTTTAATTTTTGCCAATTTGTTAGGTGGAAAATAGATTAAAAATAAAAGAATTGCATTTCCCTGGCCATTGAGGAAGTGGAGCATATTTTCCATCTTTGTGGGCCATGTTCATTTCTTCTTCAGTGACTTGCCTTTTCACAGCCTCTGTTGGTTTTTCTTTTATTTGTCTCTTCATATTGATTTCGAGAAACCTTTTATGTCAGTAGCTTTATTAATGCTTAATCTGTTTTCTGTGCCATAAAAATTTTCTCCTGCTCCAACACTTATCTTTTAACTTTGCTTATCTTTGCTCATTTTTTAATGACTTATTCAAATTTTCTTATTGATTTGTAAAGCCCTTTTTGTAGCTTAAGGATATCTATCTTTGTCATAAGTCATAAGTCTTGCAAATATTTTTGTCTTCCCTTTTTTTGGACTTTATTTAGAGGAGATTTTATGTTTATTTAGACACATATACCATTGTATACCGTAAGTCCTTAGGAAGGCTTTCCCTACCCTGAGATGAGATACTTACCAGTATTTTCTTCATGTTTTCCTAGATATAATTTTTTAATGCATCTGGAATTTATTTTGTTGCGTAATATGCCATAAGAATCTCACTTTTTTTTTCTCCTCAAAATAGTTGGCCAAATTTCCCAATATCTTTCATCGGATTCATCATTCTTTCCTCTCTGGTTTGTAATCCCAACTTACTCATACACTTCATTTTTATTTGGACTTAAAAGAGGTAAAAATGATGCTTATCAACAGTCTTGACTTCATTTGCAGGGGAGAGATGAATTGTTGTTTGTTTTGGATGGGAAAGGAGAGTGGTGTGGGGTAAAATCAGGGGAAGGCAGTTAAGACAGTAATGGAATTTGTTGTGAAAAAGGAAAGTCTGAGGAAGAAAGGCCAACAGAGAAAACTACTGAGTCATAAAAGGAACGTGTTATTTTTAAAAATGACTTAGGATTCGCCATAGGGAAGGAATATTTGGGGGAGTCTTTAAAAGAAGATGATGCAAACAGAATTGAATTGGTTATACTGGGCTCCCAGCTGAAAAAGAAAGGTCCACAGTCAGTCTACCTTGCCAAAGAAGCCTTGAATGGTTGTCACGAAGCCTAGCATAGACTGCATGTTATGCTGAAGGCTTCTAATTAATTAAAACATTCAAAGAACTAACATTATTGCTATATTAAATAGCTTATATATATATATTCATTATTAAATATTAAAGACAGAAGCCAGGCATGGTAGCTAACACCTGTAATCCCAGCACTTTGGGGAGCCGGGGCAAAAGGATCACTTCAGCCCAGGAGTTTGAGACCAGCCAGGAAAACATAGGGAGACCCTGTCTCTACAGAAAATAAAAATTAAAAATTAGCCAGGCATGGTGGCACATGCCTATGGTCCCAACTACTCAGGAGGCTGAGGAAAAAAGATCATTTGAGCTTAGGAGGTCAAGGCTGCCGTGAGCCATGACTGCACCACTGCACTCCAGCCTGGGTGACAAAGCGAGACCTTGTGTCAAACAAAAGAGAGAGAGAGAGAGAGAGAGGAGAGAGAGAGAGAAAAAAAGAAAGAAAGAAAAATAGAATAATGCTAGCTAACATTTATTGAGAACCTACTATGGTCTAGTACAACATTAGCTGCTATACACATACTTTGCTTTATAAAAAGAAACTTAAAACCATTGTAATCTTACCATCTGAGATCAACCACCATTAACACTCTGCGATATTTACTTCCAGTCTTATTTTCCTGATATGTATTTTATGACAGTAGATAATAAGTGTTGAGCCCTTATTTGCATGCCCAGAACTAATAAAATAGTTTATTTAAACCTTTGAAAATAGTTATTTTAAACCTTGTAACAATCTCATGAGATAGGCAGTATCATTATCTTAATTTTACAGATACGGAAATTGAGACTAGAGAAGTTAAGCAATGTGCTCATTTTGTATGCTCAGTTTTGTAAATTACTTTTTGTCACTTAAGCTTGTATCAGGAATATTTTCCCACATCATTAATTATTCCACAGAAGAGATCACTTAATGGTTGTATAATATTCCATGACATGGGCATGTCATCATTTATTTAACTATTTCAGTGTTTCTCTTCAATTGTTAGTGATTTTTATAGAACAAATATTGCTGTGGTGAACACCCTTGTACTTAAAACTTCATGCAAGTCTGAGCACTCACATAAAAACAAATTGCCAGGTGCAGTGGCTCATGCCTATAATCCCAGCACTTTGGGAGTCCAAGGTGGGCAGATCAGCTGAGGTCAGGAGTTCGAGACCAGCCTAGCCAACATGGTGAAACCTCGTCTTTACAAAAATACAAAAATCAGCCAGGCATGATGGCTGGTGCCTGTAATCCCAACTACTCGGGAGGCTGATGTGGGAGAATCACTTGAACCCAGGAGACAGAGGTTGCAGTGAGCTGAGATCAGGCCATTGCCCTCCAGCCTGGGTAACAGAGCAAGACTCTATCTAAAAAAAAAAAAAAAAAAAAAAAAAAAAAAAAAAAAAAAAAAAAAAAAAAAAAAAAAAAAAAAAAAAAATTAACAGTTGAGTTACTGAGTCATTTTTTTCAGGCTCTTCCACATATTGTTAAATTGCCTTCCAAAAACATTCTACCATTTTATAATAGACCAGCAATAAATGAAAGCATCCATTTTATGCCTCAGGCAACACTAGGTATTATTAATTTTAAATCCTAGCCCATTTAAATGGGTAAACAATTATATATCATAATTTTGGTTCATTTTTATTATACAGGAGAAATAGGACAGACTTCAGTTCCTCCAAAAATTTTAGTGAGGCTTCTATCTTACTCCTGTGAGGGCTGAGGATACAAAAGTGAACAACACAGACCCAACGTGAGCCTCTTAGGGCTCACAACCTAACATATGGGGTACATTAAATACAAAATTCATGAATTCCAATTGTATGTCCTATAATAAGCATTTGTAGTGTGTGTTTATCGGCCCTTTTTAAGGTAAAGCACCAAAAACTTATTTAACCTTCATCACAACCCTTTTAGGTAGGTACTATTATTATTTCCATTCTACAAATGAAGAAACTGAGTCACCAAGAGGTTAAGAAATTTGCCTAAAGTCATAGAACCAATAAGTAGCAAAGACACGATTCAAATCCAGACAGAGCAGCTCCAGTGCCCTTCACAACAATACCATACTGCCTTCCTTCTGCTAGAGAGAGGACGCGCGGGCTGCTGTGAGATGCCGAAAAGAGTGAAAGAAGATGTAGAAAAATGAAACAAAGCAGATGTTAGCCAACAGTAAAGGGAAACAGAAATGGAAGGAGTTCACTTTGTCAGCAACATTGCCATGAAGTGCTGAACTGTATCTTTCCTCTTTTTTTTAGAGGAGTAGGTGAGGGTAACTCATGACAAAAATCAGCAGATCGTGCATTGGACAAGAAGTAAACCTGGAACAGTCCAAACAGGAAAGGAGTAGTCTAAATTCTCCTGCTAGGAGGCAGCAGAGGAAGGAAGAAAGGAGAGGCCTCCACCTCCCTAGGCCTCAAGGAATGGGAAGGATACATTGTTCAATAGCAGCAGTCAAAACTGAAACGGTAAGGAAAAAACGAAAACTTCTACTTTTCCAGGTCTTCTGGCCAAATATCTCCCAGTATGGTCTGAAGCCCCCACTGGAGGCACCTGTGGTTTCGCAGACCATCGGGGTCCATTCTCGTGGGCTGCAGCGCCATCTAGCAGGTGTGAGGCTGAACGGCGTCATAACCACTCCAGCAGTCCTTAGAGTCCTTTGAGAGACAAGGACCCACATGGCTAGCACTGTGCTAAGTGTTGAGATCACTGTGGTGAACAAACAAGTCTCTGCCCTTGAGAAGTTCACGGTCCATCTCGGGAGACAATCACAGGTCCTAGAGCAGAGACCTGTGCAAGTGTTCAGGAAACACGGAGCTGGGCAAGGCTGCCCTTAACTGGAGTTCAGGGGAGGCCACACAGAGAATGTGCTATTCCAATCAGCTCTTCAAAGATGTCATTATTAAAGATAAGCCCAGCAGTAAAACATGGAAAAATCTCCAGGCAATAAGACAGGAAGCTCAAAGGCCCAGAGGTGTGAAAGAGTGTAGGGCATTCAGGGAAGACTGGAATGTCCAAATCACAGCCAAGAGCAACTTTACAGGCAGTTTAGCCTGCTTGTTTTAGGAATTATGTTACTGAGATTTGAGCAAGAAAGGGACTTTGTGCAGATTCACATCCTAGGCTAGGAGTGTCCACACTGGAACCTATGACTCCTGACTCTCGGTCCCATGCGCCTTCCACTGAACCATGGAAAGCCACCTGCATCCAGCTCCCTGGGAAGGGCCACATTCACATGGCAGGGACCATTAGTGAGGCTGTGTGCATAGAAGGTTGACCTTGAACTCAAGAAGAAGACATGCCTGTACTCAAAACCCACCTCCACCAGTAGCGATGTAACTTTCATCAAGTTACTTCTTTCTCAGTCTCATTTCCTTATCAGTCCAATGGGAAAGATGATAGCCCTTACCTTGTACAGTTGTGAGAGTGGAAAGAGTGAATTCACATTAAGGGCTTGGCACAATGCCCAGCACATGCTAAATGCTTGACAATTAGATATTAAAGACCATCATTTTAATATTGTCACTTTGTATTATACTATTATGGTATTTTTCTTACTCAGAAGTATTATTATTGTTAATTATAATTGTTACTATTTGTTATTAAGTGTTGAGAGCTGGGGCCTTTCTGGCTGCATAAGAACAGACACAGAAGCCCCAGTCCTGTCTTCAAAACTTGAAGGGCTATGCTGGAACGAGAGAGTAGAGATGGACTGAGGTGCCCCAGGGGCCAAGCTGGGCACAGTGCAGGATGGAAGAGCTCAGTCTAATCTAAAGAAAACCTTGTCCACTCATCAAGCAGCCTTGGGAGGAAGGTATTTATTTGTTATTGGAAATGTTCAGCCTAACACCAGATGACCATTTGTCAAGGCCACCTCCTACCTTGCACAGGGCAGGAAGTCATCTAGTCCATGGCACTATCTGATGCTTTAAACATCTAATTGAGCTTTTAAACATCTAATTGAGCTCATATTCTAGGGAAATATGATTTGGTAGGTCATCTGGGAAGACAGCTGTCTGTTTATAAGTTTAAAGTCATAAGCAATGCTCGAAGAAGTCAGGATCCAAAACACATAAACTTGTTTTTCAGAGTAATTTGTTAGATTTTAGCTGGAAACATGAGGAAGAGGCTGAGATGCCTGTGTCAGACTAGAGACCAGGGAAATGAGCTAGAGGAACAGAAGGCAGCTCAGCTTATCCTCAAATGCTGCCCAGAGAATGAGATTTCATTCTGAGAAGACACACAGGGCTGCCCCAAAGCTAAGAGCCATTATAATGTAAAGGCACTAACTGTCTTAAAATAATTCAATAACAAAGCACATCAAATGCTGACTATTCAAACATTTATAAAGGGTCTGCTATGTGCAAAGCACTTGGAATATAAAAGTAAATCTAAGGCCAGGCACAGTGGCTCACGCCTATAATCCCAGCACTTTGGGAGGCCCAGGTGGGCGGATCACCTGAGGTCAGGAGTTCAAGACCAGCATGACCAATATGGTGAAACCCCATCTCTACTAAAAATACAAAAAATCATTTGCGCATGCTGGTGGGTGCCTGTAATCCCAGCTACTCTGGAGGCTGAGGCAGGAGAATCACTTGAACCCAGGAGGTGGAGGTTGCAGTGAGCACTCAGGCCTAGGCGACAGAACAAGAGTCTGTCTCAAAAAAAAAAAAAAAAAGTAAATCTAAAAAGCAGATAAAGCTAAGAAGTCTAGAAGAGGCAATAAGAAGACCTGGGCAGAAAATAACTGCAATCCAAGGTAAGAAATGCCTAGTGCTGTGAAAGAGGCACATGGGATTGCATGGCTTTCACAAGAGAAAGCACTGGAAGAAGGTTTTGCAGAGGAAATGACATCTCAGCTGGGCCTTCAGTGACACAAGAGATTTGGACCCCAAATGATGGAAGGGAAGAACATCTCAGGGGAAACAGTAGCGTGGGCAAAATTGCAGAGTGCTGAAAGCATGGGCTGAGGAATTGGAAGTACAGGTAGGTGGCGCCCGCTGTGACTGGAGCACAGGGAGTGTGGAGGGGGTGGGGCAGGATGTAAGATCAGAGGAGTAATTAATCATCCAGCCGTTGCATTCCTAGGTCTATTCCCAAGAGAATTGAAAACATGAGGAAAAAAAAGAGAATTGAAAACATACCTCCACATCAAAGACTTACACACCAATGCTTACATCAGTTTTGCTCAAATAGCCAAAATGTAGAAACAACCTATTGTCCAACAACCAACAAACGAATAAATAAAATGTGTTATATCTATACAATAAAATATTACTCAGCATTCAGCAATAGGAGGGAGTGAAGTATCAACACATGCTACAACATGGTGAACCTTGGAAATGTTCCAAATGAAAAAGACAATTACCTAAAATGCATATTGTATGATTTCATGTATAGAAAAGGTCCAGAATAGGGTAATCTATAGAGACAGAAAATATCCTAGGGCAAGCAGGGAGACAAAGGGATTAGGTGTTGGTGGAAAAGGGCTTCTTTTGGGGATGGTGAAGGTGTTGATGGAAAAAGGTGTTGATGTTGAGGGATTTCTTTTGGGGATGATGAAAATGTTCCATAATTGATCACAGTGATGGTTGTACAATTCTATGAATATAGTAAAAACCATTTAATTGTACATTTTAAATGGGTGAATTGTATGGGATGTGAACTATATCTCAATAAAGATATAACCCCAAAAATAGTCCTTCCCCAGAGGCAGCATGAGAAGCACTGGAACAGCCCACAGAGAACACTGAGTTTTACTCCCATGGTACAGAAGGAGACATGAAGGCCCAGAGAGGGGAAGGATTTGTGCAGGGTCTCACAACAGGCCAACAGCAGAGCTGCAACTAGAACACAAGACTCTGCCCATGGCCTCAATGTCCTTCTCACTGCACTGGGCTGTTCCCAATATCCTTCCACTCCTAGAACCACACCCTTCAAGCAGAAATCATGATCACAGCTGTCAGAGTCTTCCTAGAGAAAGAGAAGTGGAACCAGAATATTTATGGTTCATTCTCAGGATTGGAAGAAAGGTCATAACTGACAGGCTTCTATCCCCTTTTTAATATTTCCATTAGATGGTCATCTAGCAACCCTTGAACAATCTTGATGAAGGGAACCCCAGTACCTCCAAAACGTCTCTGAACACCCTTGTGGTGCACAGAACTGCATCTCCCTGTAGATTCTTCCTGATGACAGGAGAGTGACACTGCAGTCAAATGCTGTGAGAGGCCTTGCAATGACCCCCAGCTGCATCTGCATTACTTTTTCTCACTTGATTAAGTGTTTCTAAGGCCGAGGCTGTGTTTTTTTCTTTTCTTTTCTTCTTTTCTTTTGAGATGGAGTCTTGCTCTGTCTCCCAGGCTGGACTGCAGTGGTATGATGATCTCAGCTCACTACAACCTCTGTCTCCCAGGTTCAAACAATTCTGCTGCCTCAGCCTCCCAAGTAGCTGGGATTACAGGCACGCACCACCATGCCCAGCTAAATTTTGTATTTTTAGTGGAGATGAGGTTTCACTATGCTGGCCAGGCTGGTCTGGAACTCCCGACCTTAGGTGATCCACCCACCTTGGCCTCCCAAAGTGCTGGGATTACAGGCATGAGCTGCCGTACCCAGCCTGTGTTTGATTTTATATCTCGACCTCCTGAAATGTGGCCAGATTCAGAGAAGGAAGTTCTAAACACTTGCTGAAGGAATTAGAATGAGTGAACCAAAGGAACCATAGGCCTTGATGCTTCTAACCAAGCCCCTCCCCTGGAGAATGTCTCTTTCCTTGGTATCACTAACATGACCCAATCTTGATGCACCGCCAACTTCTGGGCTGCTCCACTGCTTTGACTCCTACTTTCTGCCATAGCACTGGCATTTCTTAAAGGTTAAACTCCAGCTTTTCTGGCTCTTCTCACCGTTAGAGAGTTCCTCTACTCTCCAAGCTCACTCCAGACTCCCCTGCCAGACTCATTGCTCACGTAAATTTGGGTGGCAATTCTGAGTGCTACTGGACATCTCAACTGAACGTCCTCCCATCACTACAGATGTGCAAAACCAATTCATCGTGCCTCTGCCAAGAACAGCAGCCTTTCTAGGCCTTCATGCCTCTTGTTAGAAGTAAATATGGCAAGAAATTTGGAATTTTTTTTTTTTTTTTGACACGGAGTTACAGACTCTCGCTCTGTTGCCCAGGCTGGAGTGCAGAGGCTTGATCTCAGCTCACTGCAACCTCTGCCTCCTGGGTTCAAGTGCTTCTCCTGCCTCAGCCCCGCAAGTAGTTGGGACTACAGGCACCTGCCACCACACCTGGCTAATTTTTGTATTTTTTTTTAGTAGAGATGAGTTTTCCCATATTGGCCAGGCTGGTCTTGAACTCCTCACCTGTGATCCACCCACCTCAGCCTCCCAAAGTGCTTGCCCTCCTGCCCTTTCTCCTGTCACAGGCATGAGCCACCATGCCCGGTCAGGAAAATATTTTTATAACTATGAAGTTATTCTCAATTTTTTTTAACACACAGCCTTTGTCCTACTAAAACAAAATCAGGAGGCTAAGACATTCAGGACTTGCCTCTGTGCAAAGCTGGCACAGCTAAAATGTAAATAGGAAGCACAGAATCAACTTCTGGGTTATTGAAATCCATGGCCAAAACAGTCTTGAAAGCCAGGATTCTGGTTTGGAAGAGCCCGTCTTTTGAAGACAGAATAGGTCTCTGAGTTCTACAAGCATGGTCTGGGGCATGGAAAACAAAGCCTGAGGGATGGGGCATCAATTCCAGCCATGTGTGGCTTCTCCTTCCTTTAAATGTATCCCCATCACACAGGCTCACCCCTTCCACACCTTCACTCCTTCTCTCCTGCCCTGCTGCAGGCTGAGCCCTCACCACCCAGGTGTGGACTATTGTAACAGCTGCTTACTCAGCACGCTGGCTCTGTCTCATGCCTCCCCTATCCATCTTACACGGTCTACCACAGTGATCTTTCTAAAACCTTATCTCACATGCCTCCAATGCCTCCTCTTGGCCTGCTAAACAATTCATATCCATTCAATAAATACTTACTGAACACCCACTAGATGCTAGGCATTGCACTAGACTGGTGTCAACCAACAACAACCCCTAGGCCCAATCAGGCCCACCACCTGTTTTTATAAATAAAGTTTTATTTCCAGGCCCGGTGGCTCATGCCTGTAATCCTAGTACTTCTGGAGGGTGAGGTGGGAGAATCACTTGAGCCCAGGAGTTCAAGACCAGCCTGGGCAACATAGTGAGACTTCATCTCAAAAAATAAAATAATAATAATTAAAACGTGAGGTGAGAGGAGTGTTTGAGCCGAGGAGGCTGAGGCTGCAATGAGCCATGGTGGCAGCACTGCACTCCTGCCTGGGTGACAGTGAAAGATGCTGCCTCAGAACTAAATAAATACATAAATAAAGTTTTATTGGAACCCAGTTATGCCTGTTCATTTGCATATTTATTTACATATCATTGTTGATGGAGGTTTTCATACCAAGAGGGCATAAATAGTTGGGACAAAGGCAGTGCAGTCCAAAAGTCTCACATATTTACTACCAAGCCCTTCATAGAACAAGTTCACTAACCCACATGCTAGAACCCAGGGCTACATAGCATGGGTCCCTGCTGTCACAGAGCTTCTGGAGCAAGGCCTTCCACCCTCTAACCTTGCCTTCTGCCCTTTCTCCTGTCCCTCTCCACAAGTCCTCTGAGAGTCCAATGGTTCCTAGATTTTTGGAATTTATAAATCAGTAAAAATATTGTTTTCAATCACAGAGGATGTACATAGAGTTATCAGATAGATACATTTCAAAAACCAACTATCATCTGATATCACTATTGTTTTATAGGGAGAAAGAATCAACCTAAAAAGTTGCAAAAACATTCTTTATCTAAATCTAAAGAACATTTTCTTAAGTTACATTAGGTTTATATTCTCCTGGCTGTCTTTTTCCATTTTTGCTGTGAGTGATAGCATTCTTCAGTCACCACAGGTCTGCAGTCAGGCACACAGGAATCTTTAATCTAGTCTAGGCTTCTGGTTTACTTTGTATTACTCGGTTTTTCTGTGGATCTTCCCATGAGATTCGACATCCAGAAAGCTCTTCCTCCTTCTTTCCTGCTCACTGTGCAGAGCCCAGCTGGTCGGCAGCAGGAGTACAGGGTTCCTCCAGCAGCACCCTACATGCAGGCTGTTCAGAGGCACATCCTGGCTGTCAGCAGCAGGGCTGAGTGATGCGACTGCAGGTGTCTCTGTCAGCCGCAGAGCAGGGTGACAGGATGGCCCAGAAGGCTGCCTGGCGTGTGGCCCTTCCTCTGGCACAGGCAGGTGAACCCGCTGACACAATCACGCTGACGGCTCTGTAGCACAGATTCTTACCCGAATACCAGATCCGTGAGCACTGGCTCCTGCCAAGTCCCTCACATGACCAGGAGGCCACAAGGGCCTGGGCAGCTGCGGCCAGCTCCCAATCAGCAGACAGTGTCAACAGGTACTGAGCGAGGTCACCCTACTGCCAGGCAACCCCAGGATACTGGGTACTCGCCGCTCACATGAAGCCTCTGGAATCTCCTCCCACAGTCCCGAGACCCGTGGGAAATAAATCATGGCTCCACTGAGAAGGCAACCCCAGCAAGGCCTGGCCCCGTTTTCTGCCTGCCTTTCATTTGGGGACACGCATTTTCGAAAAGCTCCTGCTTACTCAACACCATCTCCTCCCCTGCTGCGTGTTGGGGGAGGGGAATGCTTAAGGCCACTTGTAAAATCCTCCACTGTGGGTGAGAGATGACATTAAACATTCTTTTTTAAAATTTTTATTTTTCACAAGTGGAGCAGGGGCTGCATTTTTCTAACAGTTTTCCATAACAGAAGTTGAGAATTTCATTGTCCTTCCAAGCTGGTCTATAGCAAAGTTGTTTCACTTCTCAACTGTTCCCATTTAATCCATTAGTGTGACATGGGCTATTGTGGGAGCAGGAGTTAACTAGAGACCCTGAATCAAAACTGGAAGGAAGTTTCAAGATCACCTGGCTCAAACAGCTCACACTTCTGAGGGAAACTGGGTCAAGGAGCGGCAAGAGCTGAAGACTCCACTAGTAGAACTGAAACCAGGAATCAGACCTCCTTGGTTAATCCAAACCTCTTTCAGCTACAGCCTGAAAAGTCCAGCATATCATTTCCTAAAATCCAGAATGAAGGTGATTTTCCTTCTAGAAAAAGAGGGTGTCGGTACTAGCTCAGCTTAAGATGCGGTGAGGAAGGGGGGACTGTGGTGAAGCGGGAGGACGTGGAATCCAGCAGACAGTTAGATGAAATACCCGTCACCCCTCACAGTAACACTTCCATTCAAGCCTGAAAAAATAGAACCCCCAAATTTTAAGTAATGAATGCATAAAAATTTGTTCCCAAAACACCATCACATTTTGCCCAGAGGGGGAAACCAAGGCTCAGAGAAGGGGCAGGAGCTGAGTGAAGGTCACACACAGTCTGGTGAAGGGTGGGATTAGGGGCTAGGCCTTAGGACTCTGAGCCAGCTCTCTCCCTGGTGCTGGGTCAGACCGTCAGCAATCCCTGTCCTGAGGCTGACAGCCAGCCTTCAACTTGGGACCTCATCTCAGCTTTCCCCACTGAGTCAGCTGTTCTTTCAGGCCATTTGGTGCCAGCCTGATATTGCATTCCTCTCCTTGGCCCCAGAGCCAGGGACATGCTTTCTGCTTGGACTGGTAAGGGGACCCTTCCTGCTGCCTGAGCCATCCTTCGCAAAATAATTTCTGTGTAGTAACTCAGAGGACAGCTGGTTTGGGGGCTGGCAGGTGAGGCTCTGAGTCAGGCCTGGCTCGTTGGTGAGGATCACCTGCCTTCCAGAAGCATTCGGTTTTACTGTTGTCTTGCCACGTGCCATAGAAGGACATGCTGAACTCTCCCCATGACTTGAGGGCAGGGCTCAGGCTGCCTGAGAAAGGCAGGGAGAGAACCTGAGAGCAACCCAGGCAGTGTCCTTTCCTGGGGGTGTCATCAGGGCATGTAGCTTGGAGGCAGCAGGGCCAGCTCCTGTCCTCAGGCAAATGGGAACAGGCAGTCTTGGCCTAAGAACTCCCAGTTCCAGCCCCACTTCCAGCAGGTGCTGGCTAGTGAGGCCTGTCTAGAAAACCAGCAGAGCAACTCAGCACCAGGCGGAGTCGTCGGAGATGCTCTTCCCCACGGAAAGAGTCAAGGCATCAGAAAGTAACACCCTGCCATGGCCCAGATCCCCCAGCTTCAGGGGGCTGAAGGACACCAAAGATCTTCTCACCCACACTCCTCGTGGCACAGGAGAGAAAATGGAGGCACTGGGTGGAAAGCACTTGCCCAAGGTCTCACAGCAAGTTAGAGCAGGGCTGAAATTCAGTCCCGCTGTCTGATCCAGTTCTTACCTCACAAAATGCTTTCAAAGCGTAGACTGACACACCTCACCCAGAAGCCCAAAGTGCCATGAGGAGGACATCTCTAGGAGCCTCCAGGTGTCCCTAGCAGGATGGGTAATAAGAGCAGCTGCCTTTTTTTTTTTTTTTCAAGGCAGAGTCTCTTTCTGTCCGCCCAGCTGGAGGGCAATGCACAATCTCAGCTCACTGCAACGTCCACTTCCCTGGTTCAAGCTATTCTCATGCCTCAGACTCCCAAGCAGCTGGGATTACAGGCATGCGCCACCACACCCAGCTAATTGCTTTTGTTTTTTTTGGATTTTTACAAATACAAACATGGGTTTTCACTATGTTGGCCAAGTTGTTCTCAAACTCCTGACCTCAAGTGATCTGCCTGGCTTGGCCTCCAAAAGTGCTTGGATTATAGGTGTGAGCTACCGCGCCTGGCCAAGAGCAGCTGCCCTCTACAGAGCCACATTACACAAAGCACTTATGCATCACCTTTTTAAATACCTTCAGTAATCCTATAAGGTAGTGCAATTATTATCATCAACTTACATGAAAATAAGCCCAAAGGCCCTACTGGAGCCTCACTAGCCATTCCTTGTTCTTGTTTTCCCCTTGCTCTTTCAAGACCAACCAAAGGGCTGGCAAAGCTGGCCATTTTTAGAAAACCCTTAGAGCAGGAGGTGAAAGGGCTGCACACAGAATTCCAGGTAACCAAAGTCTAGAGGACCAGGCGATGGACTCTGCAAACCACCATGTCCAACCATGTAAGGGGAACGGTCTGCAAATGTCCAACACTCTCCCCACAAGTGGCTCACTCTGTGACCAGCACAGGGCCAGGTGGGCTAATCTGAACCGGAGCCTCCCAGGAAGCATGCACCGGAGAGAAGCAGACCCATGGTAACCCTGCCCCTCAATTTCTGTTCCATCTCACTGTTGTCTCCTCCTGCTCCTTCTGCCCCTCCACCTCCTCCTGACAGCCAGTTACGCATCCATTCAAAGAACCCACAATCAGAGCCGTCTGCAGTCCTTCTCCCTGTAAGCCTGGTGATGCCCTGTGAGGTGTGTGCCTCCCTGTCACTCAGCCCCAGCTGATGGACTAATGGAAGCATATCTGGAGGAGGTGACCCAATAGGGAGGGGCCTGAACTTCAAGTCCCTGGAAAAGCAGCTGAGAAGCTTGAAATCACTGGGATCATTCAGCAGGAGAAGAAACTCAGGGGAATGCTGTCAATGTCACCACATCCCTGGAGGGTTGTCAGGAGTGGAGAGGGCAGATTTTCCTTGTAGGGCTCCAGAGGACGGAGGTAGGAAGGGGCAGGGTAGACATGAGGGGCAGATTTCAAATCAGAAGAAGGAAAGCTCCTTCTTGGGCAGAAGTATCCCAGCATAGCCCAGATACGTCAGACCAAATGGTAAGTACATTACACCCCGAGTCAGGAAGCTCAGATTGGAGCCCCAGCTCCTGCCTGTGCCACACTGAGCAAGTTACTCAGTGCTTGTCATCCTACAGTGGGTAGAGTGATGTGTTTCTCACAGATTCACTTGGAACTCCTTATAGCACCTCCAGAGGCAAACCTGAAATTCTCCAAAAGGAAAGAGGCAAAGAGCTCAGCTCCCACTTCTTCCAGTTTCAACCTTGCCCACGTACAGAGATCATGATCCCAGCCAGGGTCGTCACAGACAGAGCTTACAAGGGCAGTGGGCACAGAGAAAAGAGTCCTGGTCAGGAGCCAGACTAGCCTTGGTTCAAGTCCCAGCTCTGCCTCTTACCATTTTCATCTTTGGCAAGACACCCAGCCTCTCTGAGTCTCAGTTTTCTTATCTGTAAAATGAAGCTGTAAGCCAAATCCCCTCATAGGTTGTGACAAGGATCAAATGAGGGAGAAGAACAAGCACCTTGGAGGCCATAAGCACTTTTACCTTATCCTTGTGGCAAGGATATGCCGAGGATTTCCAACTATAATTATTTTTACCCCAGGAAGAACATGAATAACACAATTGCATTCCATAACAAAGGTCTATTCAACAAACATTCACTGGACACTTACTGTGAGCCAAAAACTGTGCCAGATTCTAGAGGTGCAAGCATACATAAGACAAAATTCTGTGTCCTCTGAGACTAACTGGAAAGATAGCCAGTAAATTGTTCACTAAAGCAGAATGTGGTACACAGAAGTGTGTACAAGTTACATAAAAGCACAGAGGAGAGTGACCAGGGCTGAAAGAGGCAAGGTTGGGGGCATCAAAGGAGGCCACATTTGAAAAGAGTCTGTAAGAATGAAGAGGAACATTTACAAACCTAATAATAGACCGTCGAAATACATGAGCCCAAAATGGACAAAGAGAGAAATAGACAGTTTCTACAATACCAGTTGGAGACTTCAATATCCCTCTCTCAGCAATGGATGGAACGACCAGAGAGAAAACAGATAAGGAACTAAAAGGCTTGAATAACCCAAGAAAACAACTAGATCTAATAGACACACGCAGAACCCTCCACTCAACAACAGAATACACATTCTTCTTATGTGCACAAGGGACATTCTCTAGTATAGACCATATGTTAGGCCACAAATTAAGTCACAATAGCAAACAGAGATGGAATCAACTTGAGTGTCCATCGATGGATGGATGGATAAGTGAAATGTGGTATTTACATGCAATGGAATATTATTAAGCTTTCAAAACGAAGGAAGTTCTGACACATGCAACAGCATGGATGAACCTCTAAGACTTGCTAAGTGAAAAAGTCACAAAAAGACAAATACTGTAAGATTCCACTCATACAAGTAACTTAACGTAGTCAAATTCATAGAGACAGAAAGTAGAATGGTAGTTGCCAAGGGGTGGGAAGTGTTGGAGGACCGGGGGGTTAGTGGGTAGGGAGCTTTAATTTTGAAAGGTAAGTCCTGTGGATGGATAGTGGTGATGGTTGCCTCTAACGATGTGAATGTACGTAATGCCACTGAACTGAACACTCAACAATGATTCAAATGTTAAATTTGATGTGATGTAAATTTTATCACGATTTTTTAAAATAAATACTTTTTTTAAAGAAAAGAATAAAGAAGGAGTGTTCCAAGCAGTCCAGATTGGGGAGAAAAATCCAGACAAGAGAAACAGCGTGTGCAAAAGCACAGAGATACAAAAGTGACTGGTGTTCTCTGGAAGCAACAAAGGCATCCCCATTGTGTAAGACACACAGAGTGGCCACAGCGGGCTGGAACAGTTCCCCGAATGCCCTGCTTGGGAGTTTGGATGCCACTCTGTGGGCTCTGGGGGAATGGCATGGCTACAGCTATGGCTTAGAACAATCAAACTAGGAGAATGGCGAATGGGTGAGTGGCACCAGGAGACATGCAGAGCATAATACCACCTCTAGACAGACTCCAAGAGGGAAACCACCTTCCAGACGGCCCGGCCAACCAGCCCTGTGGTCACCCCTTGTGGTCGCCATCCCAGGACTGCAGTGAGTGACTGAGCTACTTGCCCCAAGGGGCGATCCACTGAAGGCAGGAGGGATTCCCCTGGAAACTTTGATTCTGCAAAGAGAGAGAAAGTTCCCTTGGTTCTTAACCCTTCTGCCTGTCTTCCAGGGCCCAAGTTTTCTTCCTCTTAAGACTAGAGGGAGCACTAAAAGGGGCTTTGCAAACTATGGATGGAAGGAAGAAAATGAAAGCAAATCCTTCCCTGCCTAATCTCAGCGTTAAAAAAAAAGCTACCAAATAAATACACATCTTTGAGTAAAATTAGCTGCCTCTTAGCTAAAACTGGTGTGCTATTCTACTCAAAGCACCACTTGGTTTTTCCAGAGGAAGAGAGCCAAGTACAAAAATATGTATCCCCAAGAAGAATTTGTTGAAAATTAGATTGTCAAAAGTCAATTTGCCAGAAATGTCAATTTGCCAAATGATTCACTGCATCACTGAGCATGTCTTTAACATGCCAATACCTTTAATCCAGGTTAGAAACTGACAAACTTTTTTTTTCTTTTTTCTTTTTTTTTTTGAGATGAAGTCTTGCTCTATCACCCAGGTTGAAGTGCAGTGGCGCAATCTTGGCTCACTGCAAACTCTGCCTCCTGGGTTCAAGCAAATCTCCTGCCTCAGCCTCCCAAGTAGTTGAGATTACAGGTGCCTGTCACCACACCCAGCTAACTTTTGTATTTTCACTATGTTGGCCAGGCAGGTCTTGAACTCCTGACCTGAAGTGATCCACCCACCTCCCAAAGTGCTGGGATTACAGGTGTGAGCCACCGGCCCAGCCAACAAACTTTTTTAAATAAAGGATCACATAGTAAATGTTTTAAGCTTTTAAGATCATACGGCCTCTGCCACAACTCCTCAACTCTCAATGCTGGCACTGTAGCAGGAAAGCAGTCCTACACAATATGAACATGAATGAATATGGCTGGGCTCCAATAAAACTTTACTTATGAAAACAGACAGTGGCTGCCATTTGGTTCACAGGCCATAGTTTATCGACCCCTGATTTAGACTAACACATTTGCCAATACTAATTTGAGAAGAAATAGAAGACCCAATTAAGGTTATAACTGAAGAAGAACTTGAATTAATTGTTTTAAATTTTTCCCACAGAGAAATTATAGATCCCAGACAATTTTTACAGGTGGATCCTCTAAACTTTCATAGAACAGATAATTCTAATTATATATAAATTCTTCTATGTAATAAATAAAAATGAAATTCTTCCATTTGTGTTATAAAGCTAACAGTGTCAATAACACCACCAGACAAGGATAATATGAGGGGAAGGTATGCAAACCCCCCACCTCAAAAACATACACAAACACAAACATTTAAAAATAGATACATAGAAAAAATCAGCCAGAAAACAGATATAGTTAAGCAGTGTATAAAAAGAAATACAGAATGATTAAGGAAAAGAGACAGTATCATCCTTTATCTTTTCTTTTCCTTAAAAAATAGAATGCTTTAACACTAGGAATCTATCGATGTAACTAACTAAATTAAGAAATTAAAGGGAGAAAATTACATAGTCAATCAAGAGATGCAGAAAAAGGAACTTAATGAAGTCAGTCATAAATGGATATTGGTAAACAGTTTTTGCAATATATTTGGCAAACTAGTAATAGCAGGTAATCTTCTTAACCTGATAGGAAGGTATCTGCCAAAATACCTACCACAAGTATCATATCTAAAAATACAAATATTATGATCTCTTTAAAAATCAAGAATAAGGAAATAACCCTGAATTCAAATCCTATTCAACATTATATTAGAAATAGAAATCAAAACCCTAGGGACAGAAAGTGAAAAACAAAACTATCATTATTTCTAAACAATGTTATCTTCAAAGAAAATCCAAGATAATATATACAGCATTTAGAACTAAAAAGAGTAATATCATATCATGTCACTGTAGTAATATTATACAAAAAATAGTATGTAGCAGGAAAAATGAATAACTATATACGCATTATTAATATGGTTAATATTAATGTAGTTAAACCTCAGTGTTAGGTAAAACAAAAAGCAAACTGAAAAAGGATACAAGCAGTATGATACTGCTTATGAAATTTCTTTAAGACACAAGACAATACCATGTATTTGTGTTTAGTCTTGTAAAAACACATAAAATAATTGGGACATAGAAGTTGCTTTCTAACTTGAGAATTACTTCTGGAAAGAGAAAGAGGGGACTGGAGATGCATTTGGGCTTCAACTTTATTTGCAGTTTCACTTTGTTTCCAAAAGGATCTAAGATGAGTATTAACATTTCTTCAATCCGGTGGTGGGTATATTTGTGCATATGACATTATTCTTCTTAGTCTTCTGTAAGCTTGAAATCTCTTCTAATTAAAACCATTTTAATAGAAAAGAAAAGGAGCCATGATCAAAACTGTCAGGTCTTTGAGTAGGTTCTGGCTGCACCTGTGAGTACAGGAAAACACAGTGAGGTCACTCTGCCCACACTAGGGTGACACAAGGCTCTAGACCCTGAATTATTGAGATCACTGTGGCTTCCTGCTCTGCCACCCCACTCAGAGCTACCCAACTCTGTAGGTTCCTTGGAAGGACAAGCTTCTCATGGGGCAGTGGACACTGTTAGAAATGAAGTCAGTCCATTTCACAGACCCTTTCCATGGGCAAGGATCACACTATTGAAGATGAAGGCAGCCATTCCATAGACCCTTTCCATGAGCAGTGTTAACTGTTAGAAATGAAGGCAGTCATTCCATAAACCCTTTCCATGGGCAGGGGTCACTATTAGAAATGAAGGCAGTCATTCCATAGACCCCTTCCATGGGCAGGGATCACTATTGGAAATGAAGGCAGTCATTCCACAGACCCCTTTCCACGGGCAGGGGTCACTGTTAGAAATGAAGGCAGTCCATTCCATGCATGACCCCATCCTATGAACATGATCTTCCATTTCCCATTTTGTATCATCTGAAGCTCAGTTTAAAATTATCTTCCATAAAACTGGCATCATAAGAAATTTAAGACAAATAGATTTGTTTACCCTTGGGCTGAACTGTAGGCACATATAATCAAGGGGGCATTGTCCTCTTAATCCCTTCATTTGAAGGCCAAGAAGAGTCTTATCTTTAGGAGAAAATTATGTTCCCCTCTGACTTCTACTATGGCTCAAGCCTTCAAACTTTCAACTACCTTTTCTAAAGTACTATGAATTTGAGGCTGAGGCAGTAAAAGTACACAATGAGGTCAGCACTCATTTTTGTACCCCAAAGTAAGAACATGCTCAAAGAATCATGGGAACATGCCAAAAAGTCACAGGAGCTAGCATAAATGGGTTTCCAGTGATCATCAAAACCCATGGAATAAATCAGGCTCCATGAGACTCTAGTCACATAAATTAATAAATGAAAACATAAATAAGTATAGGAGAGAGAAAGTCCTCTTTTGTAAGAGAATGATGACTACTGAATATTGAAAGAATGAAGAAACAAATATCACAGGATTGGAATATGAAGGGAAAGAGCTGTGGAAGTGTGAAAGGCAGAGAGTAATGGGACCCACAGTCCATTCTGATTGAAAAACAAATACATATCCCTGCTCACAGAAGAGCCTACTTTCCCAACTCTGCCTCTTCTTCCCACCTCCTGAAAAGTGCATTTTCTTATTGACTCCTCTGAGATTCAAAAGGCTCTTCTCTCTTCATGATGTTTTCACTTGCCCCCATAATACCCAAAGAGTAGTACCAGTGTACTCCAATGTAAACAAAAAACCAGGCAACATGGAAGTGTGGGATTCATATTTACCTAGACTGAGAAATGGAAACTGACTTTGTGCCTTGAAAAGCCCACATTCTTTATGCTCCGATTATCTCATCTGTACAACTGGGATTAAAATTATTTCTCTACTTCAGTGAATGGCGATCCAATTATTCACCATGTGAGAAGGTGCCTATAAACCACAATACCAACAGACACTGAAGGAATTGTAGAATTCACAGAGTTTCTTAAGAAAGGGCTGGGGAAAGACAGTATGGTCCACCTGGCCGATAGGCCGAGGTCAAAATCATTATTCTTGACATTTGAATAATATACATTGAACCCTTTTGAAAAATAGAAGTCAGACAGCAAGCACTGACTTAAATTACTTTTATTATAATGCTTTTTATATATAAAAAACATAGAGCTAGGTTTTGATTTCTTATGCTGTGACAGCATCTTTTAAAGAAGAATATGAATAATGGCATGTAGGACCCTCTGGATTGAGAGCCTGAGATAAAGAGTGGAAGTGGAAGAGCAGTCTATTGAAAGGGAATGTCCAACGTCTTTCTCTTTTTCCTTTTTCCCGCAGAGACCACAAAGAATTTAACTAGCTGTGTTCAGATCAACATGATGCTAAAAATAAAAGTTTGTGATTTTTGAAAAAAATCAATTGTGTGCTCGCTTCTTCAAAAAGAATACTATACCAGGGCAGAAGATATTGCTATACATATTTATGATTGACATATGTAAATATTTACAGTATTAATTTTTTGTGGACACGGGGTAGAGTAGGGTGGGGGTCCTGGCATCCAGGGGAGGAGTAGATGTTTTTGTTGTTTCTATCCTGTAAGGACTCTCTGATGGCTACAAGTGTTGATGAAAGGCCAAACTGTATTGATTGCATTTAAAAGCTCTCTCTCCAGAGTTAGCTATGCCACACTGCAGTATATTTATACAAGCGAACATTCTATAGCTATTAAAATGAACAAAACATAACTACATGGTATAACAGGGGTGAATCTCACAAAGAGCAAAAATTGTAAGTGATGAAGAAGACATAAGGTGTGATTTCATTCAAATAAAATTCACAAACAGGTAAGTCCACTCTAGCATACTGGGCTGCATACATAAGTCATTAACTAAGCTCAATATGTGAATTAATATCTGAATTAATTCAATTAATGAATTATTTGAATGTTGAATATTTTAAGTTCTGCTAGGGCTATATCATTGTTATACTGCTATACAAAAAAAAACAAAACAGGCAAAAATATGGATACATTATATATGGAATTTTATATTCCATTTGTACAAAATTCCAGAAAATGCAAACTAACCTAGAGTGGCAGAAAGCAGATCAGTGGGTGCCAGGGATGGGTGAGGGGGTGGACTTTCAAAGGAGCCCAGGGAAACTGTTGGGGGTGATAGATACGTCGATTATAATGATGGTTTTGCAGTGTATACTTTCATTAAAATGTATCAATTTATACACTTTAAAATATGTGCAGTTTATTGTATATCAGTTATACATCAATAAAGCAGTTTAAAAAAAACTCCCCTGTGCCTTTTCATATGTTTCACACAGTCTTCAGTATGCATATATTGCTTTGAAAATGAAGAATATATTTTTAAATGGTCAGAGAAAACTAAGTACCTTGAAGCTGTCTACCACAGGGTTGTACGTATGCTTGTGGTCAGTCGTGGATTTCAATTATGTCAATATATTTCTGTTCTGCTTTTGACAGAAAAAAAAGACCACGTTCCTCCCTTCTCTCTTTTCTCCTCTCTCCTCTCTCTTCTCCCCTCTTCTGTCCTTCTCTCCATCCCTCCCTTCCTTCTTCCCTTGCTCCCTTCCCCTTCTCTCTCCTTCTCACCTTCTTCTCACTCAATTTCCTCTGTCTCCCTTTCTTCTCCACCCTTTCTCATTAGTCTATTTCCTTTCTCCATCTTTCTCTGTCTCTCCTCTTCCTCCTCCTCGCTCCTCCCTCTCTCCTCTCTCCTCCCACTCTTTCTCATCAATTTCCTCTCTGTCTTTCTCTTTCTCTGTCTCTGTCTCTCAAGTCTTCCCCCTCCTCTCTCTCTCTCTCTCTCTCTCTCTCCTTTTCTCTTTGGTTCTCACTCTGGCTCCCTGTCAGAAAACACTTTTTTTCAACTGAGCAGGCAGCTTTGGGAGACATGACAACACTCATAATAATGACAAACGATCATTTCTGTCATTGAATAGCATTTTATAGTTCACAACATGATTTCTCATATCAGTCTTCTGATTCTCACAACAATCCTTGGGTATAGATAGTAACAGGAAAATAAAAGGGAACTGTAACCGCTTCTGCCTTCTAAGGAAGTTGGCAAATTTCACAACAGTGGGAAAGTAAATTTCTTTGCTGCCCCTTCCACTTTCAGAGACTGTTAGTGAAGAGAGCAGATGAAGGACAGAGACATTTCTTCTGCTCCAGCTCCCCACCCTTCAGCAATGACATGGCCTCTTAGCTTTAATTTAAAAATGTGTCGTTAGCTATGCAAAGATACATCCAGAGCTGAATTGGGGGTTGTGGCAAACACTGCTATTTGCCAATCCAAAATTTATTCTTCAAGGCCCTGACTGTGGTGAGCAGAAATGTGTCCCCACTGAAAAATTCGATTTCTTATCCTCCCTTCTAGATAAGAGTGGTCATGTGACTACCTTCAGGCTAATGGAATGAAGAAGCTGTTGCGTAGGACTGGAAATGCTCCCTGAAAAAGTGACTGATTCTGTTGGCAGGTCCCTTGTTGGTCTTCCTTCTTCCTCCACCTGAAATATGGATGTAATAACTGGTGCTGCAGCAGCCACTCTGCAGGCATGAGGTGGCCTTGATTGAAGACAGAGGGCTTGTGCTGGTACAGCAACACAGAAAAGCAAGAGGAGATAAGGATGTTAATGAGATGGTAGCATTACCATGCCAGCCCTAGAATGCTGCTATGGTCTAAATGTGTCCCCTCATCTCAAATTCAGGTGTTATCGATGTAATATATTAAGTAGTGTGGCTTTTTAGAGGTGGTTAGGTTATAAGGGCTTCTTCTGGTTAGTGGAATTAAGGTCCTTTTAAAAGAGCCTTCACACAGCAGGATTCGGCTAGCTTGCCCTTCACCTCTCCTGCCATGTAAGCATGCAGCATCCTGCCCTTATAGTAGATGCAGTCTTACCAGACAACGGAGCCAAACCTGCCAGTGCCTTGATCTTGGACTTCACCACCTCCAGAACTATGAGAAATGCATTTCCATTCTTTATACATGACTAGTCTGTGGTATTCTATCACAGCAGCACAAAATGGACAAGTCAAATGCCTACTTCAAGACTTCTTTTATCTGAGAGAAAAACCTTAGACTTCATATAAGGCATTATTTTATAAGTCTCTGTTGGGGCACACCTCTGAGTCCATGGATCTCAGCACTGAGTTAGCATTGGGATGCTAAGAGGGTCAGTTCATTTTACAAATGAGGAAACTGAGGGCCAGAGAGGTGAAGGGACAGCTGGATTGAAAGTCAGCTCTTCCAACATCAAAGTTTGTTTTTTATAATGCCTTAGTTACACCTGGACTCAAGAGAAACAGGGAGAGAGGAAAGAGAACAGCCACCTAAACAACCAGATGGGCCATGTGGGTCCTGGGGCCAGTGACAACAGGTGTCACCGCCAATTCCCTTGTCACAAGCACGTTTACATGTAGATGTTGCCTCCCTCTGGTGGAGGTGTGTATATGAAAGCCAGGTACATATAGGTATTTTAAGGGCTTCTTATTGTGGTAGGAAGAGCACATTTAAAGTGTAAAAATCTAGATTTGAATCCCAGTCCTGCCTTTACAACCTGCATGATCTTGCGCAAATTCCTTCCCCTCTCTGGGCCTCAATTTTTTCATTACCACCAGGAAGGAATTGGCCAAATTAAGTTCTAAGGTCCAATCCTGCTCTAGCTTTCCAGAAGCTTATATAAAATATATCGTTAAAGTAAGATAAAACCTGTTAAGCACTGAAGTTCGGCATGATGACTCACGCCTATAATCCCAGCTATTTGGGAAGCTGAGATGTGAGAATTGCTTGAACCGGGGAGGCAGAGGTTGCAGTGAATCAAGATCATGCCACTGCACTCCAGCCTGGGTAACAGAGCAAGATTCTGTCTCAAAAAAAAGGAAAGAAAGAAAGAAAGAAAGAAGAAAGAAAGAAAGAAAGAAAGAAAGAAAGAAAGAAAGAAAGAAAGAAAGAAAAAGAAAATCTATTAAAAATCTATTAAGCACTGAGAATAAACTCAGCTTTTTATAAATAGATGTGGCATAACAATGAGAAGCCATTATTTCACAAATTGCAGTTCTGAGGGGAACAGTACAGATCCATAACTAGATGAGCCATGCATGCACTTGCTTATTCCCGTATTATCCTTAAATCACACCATTACTATTTTGATAAATACGACAGCACACTTCTAGATCTTCACACCTAGGTAGCTGCTTTAAACCTGGAAAATCATTTCCTTTAAGTGAAAATTAAATAGATATAATGAGAATGTCAAATATGCTCTGGTACTGGCCCAATAGCACAAGAGCATGTGACATGAAGCTATTATCGTAACATCAGCAGGGCCCTGGGAGGATTTTATTAGACATATCAGATAGTTTATTAAACAACCCAGAGCCTTCTCACCATAAATGCAGCCAAGTAGCCCCAGAGTGATGGGGAGGAAGCCCCTTGTGAGCTCTAATCTCTTTATTATGGTATTTAATAAGTATGAATAAGCAGGGATGGATGGTATCATCTACAATCCTTGTGAACCAAGGAAAAAGGTGATTTCAAAGGTTCTTTTGGGGTCATTAAGTCCTTGTCTATAAAATGTGCCTGGATTATCTGGGTTCCTCTTCATCCGCAGTACCTCATCTTTAGCTGCACTAGACTCCCAAGAACTGGGCAAAGGGAGACTCTGGAGTCTGGAAACTTCACCTGCAAGTACATCACTGACTTAGCTACAAAAGCATTCTCCAAATGATTGATCTTGTTCCCTAGCAGCCTATATTACTGTAGCTGAACAGGGAATAGGGAAAGGCTTCCTGTTCCCTGTAACTGGAAAGCAGTTTAGATACATCACACCTGTGTGCAGAGCGCCTCCTTGACATCTACAGAGTGGCCCAAAGAAGATAGGGATTCCCCAAGAGCTGTGAGCTCCCCATCACAGGAGGTCTCCTAGCAAAGTCAAAGGCTGAATAGAGGATTTCATAGTCCAACTGGGAGTGGGGAGGGCAGGTTGGCCTAAGGGACTGCCGTTTCCTTTTCAGTCCTAAAAGCTGAAGATTCTATGACTGATATAGGATCAAATGCTACTCAGTATTAATAATATTTGTTATTTAAGGCTTATGTGCTAGGAAACTGTGCTGACTACTTTCAATTATTTCATCTAACCCTCACATAAAATAAGTCAGCCCCATATCCCTTTTATATGGTTCTACATCTGATTACCAACAGACCAGGGAACTGAGGCTCAGCAGCAGCTGAGCCATGAGATCACATGGCTCATTAAGTGCCAGGCAGGGTCTGAGGTCCCTCAGAGCCTGTGCTTTCTACCTCTCAGGGGTGCTTCACCCACACAGGCACAGGATTACAGAAATGCATCACAAAGAGAACTTGCCAGAGCTTCAGCCTAAAATCATTCCTCCCCACCTCTGGCCACCGTTTGTCAAGAATCTGTACAGAAAACCAGGAGATCCAGGGGTGGATAGTTGGCAAAATCAAGACTTTGTGGGCTGCAGGGAGGAGACTCAAAGGTCAAAGCCTTTTAGCTACTGTACTGTGAACGTGAGAAAGATGCTCAGGGGTAGGTTTGTCCCCAAGAGGGACATTCCAGGGAAGGGAAATTCTAACCAAAAGTATCCCTTTTTCCTTTGAGTCACAGGCTTAGTTCCTCTGGAGGACCTCGGCCAAGCAGGATGCTTGAGGCCAGAGCCAGCCCTTGCTCCCCGTCTTCACTGTGCAAATCCCTCCCGGCAGACAAGCATCCTGTCTCAAGCCTGGGCTGCTGTTTTTAGAGCCCTCCAACCTGTTCGTGGCCTGAGTCTGCCTGAGGAGTCTGAGGTTTTCTGGCTACTCACAGATGCTGAGATTAGAGTCAGTAGAACGTGGAAGACAAATTCAAGAGGCCTGGCTTTCTCTCTCTCTCTCTCAAAAGGCAGCCCCCAGCAGTGTTTGTTCTCAGAGCAGCCCTGGGGAGAAGGATGGTCACTTTCGTTTCTCCCAAAGATAATTGAAGAGAAGTAAGAGGGTACTTGTGCTTGAAAACAAAATGACAACAATTAATCTCTAGGCACAGGGCCTAGCCATTCAATTCTTTGGAGAAACAACTTTAGGAGTTTAACGACAATCAAGAGCATAAAATTGAATTAAGAGAAATAGTAATTAAATCAGGAAAGAAGTTTTTGCAAAGGGAATGGTAAAGGAAATTAAAACCAGTAATGCTGAAAAATGTGGTGGGCAGAGCTGGGAAAGGGGAGGGCTTGGTGGAGAAGAGCAAAGAACCAAGCACAAAGCAAACTGGTTGGGAGATGCAGAGAGAATGGTACTAAGAAAAGGAATTTAGAAATTGTTCTCCTTGAGAGAAGGTGTCTGGCACTTCCAATTCGTGTTTAACTATGCCTACATCCTAATGGGGACAAGCTTTCTTTTATGAAAACAGAAGCATCTACTTCGATGAAGTATTTTTTTAAAAAGCTGTAGACTTAAGTCTACAGTCCTGATTTGTCCAGGACCATCTCAGTTTGCTTAGCAGAGCTGATGGTGTTCACATCACCATGTATAGAGCTTGGACCAGGGAAGGTACAGTCAGCTGGGATTTGTTTCTCCAAAGAATTTACCATCAGTCAAGGTCTTCTTCTTGACTTCTCAAGTCAGAACACCGGATTTTCCCCAGTTCACCTGGAGACAAACAACTAACTCCAGATAACTAGATCCAGACTAACCAATCTAACTAGAAATAGCACTTGCCTCATGCATAAAGAGGCCAACTTTTTATTTACAATGGAGGATATATGCTCCTAGTGAGCCAAGATGCTTGTGTTTCAAATGTGGGGTACCACCTTTCTCAAGTAAGTGTAAGATATCTGGAAGTAAGTGTAAGAGTAAGATATCTGGAAAGCATAATCAGTCATCAGAAAATTGCTTTAAACCAGGCATGGTGGCTCACACCTGCAATCCCAGAACTTTGGGAGGCCAAGGCAGGGGGATCACTTGAGGCCGGGAATTTGAGACTCTAGCTCTACAAAAAAAAAAAAAAAAAAAGTTAGCCAGGCATGGTGGTTCACGCCTGTAGCCCCACCTACTCAAGAGGCTGAGACCAGGAGATCAAGACTGCAATGAGCTATCATCATGCCACTGTACTCCAGCCTGAGTGGCAGAGCAAGACCCTGTCTCACAAAAACAGTTGCTTTGAGAGCAATGAATCAGAACACGTTGATTTCTTGTTCCCCAGGGGGAGGTGTTAGAAAAACAAGTCACTCAGGCTAGTGGTATAGAGGTTTTGGAGTTCAGAGGTCAGGAGATTGCATAGCAGCTGCAGATGTAAAAGAACTGGGAAGATGGAAAGGGGGGTTTTAGAAGCACTGCTGGGAGTTATGGATTGGCTTCTCCATGAACACATTTGTGTGTTAGTTTGCAAAGGCAGCCAGAAATAAGTACCACAGATGAGGGGCTTACACAACAGAAAAATATTCTCCCACAGTTGTGGAGGCTAGCAGTCCAAAGTCAAGGTGCTGGCAGGTTTGCTTTCTTCTGAGGGCTGTAAGGGAAAGAGCTGTTCCAGGACCCTCCTTAGCCTGTAAATGGCTGTCTTCAAGTTCATATGGTGTTCTCCCTGCATGGCTGTCTGTGTCCAAATTTCTCCTTGTTATGAGGACATTGGTCATGCCGGATTAGGGCCCCCCGTGATGACGTCAATTTAAGTTGATTACCACTGGAAAGGCCCTGTCTCCAAATCAGGTCCCATTGTGAGGTCTAGGGGTTAGGACTTCAACATAAATTTTGGAGGACACAATTCAACCCATAAGAAGGTGAAGATCAGAATTTTGTTGGAGGACTGTGCTTCTTTGCACATAACTTTGTATATATGATATCTGAGTTTTAGAGTTAACAACTGAAAGCGCAGAAGAGAGTAATGGGAGGCTACAAGGGGAAGAAAATTGGATAGAAGAGGAATAAGAGGAAAGGGAGAAGAGTAGGAGGAGAAGGGGAAGGAGGAAAATAAAGCGGTGAGGTAGGTCAGACTACCAAGCCTGGATCAAGTTCAGAAACTGGTGAGAATAACTCATCACTCACCTGTTTGCTTTAATTTTGATTTAGTAACAAACCCACAAGCAAGCAGGGTTTGTACAATCTCATATTGAAATTTGATCCCCAATGCTGGAGGTGGGACCTGGTGGGAGGTGACTGGATCATGGGGGTGGTTTCTCATGAATGGTTTAGTGCCATCCCTCTTGGAATTGTCCTCACTATAGTGAGTGAGTTCTCGTGAGATATGATTGTTTAAAAGTGTGTAGCACCTCCCCGCTTGTTCTCTCTTATTCCTGCCTTTGCCATGTGACATGCAAGCTCCCTCTTGGCCCCCATGAGTGTAACCTTCCAGAGGCCTTCCCACAAGCAGATGCCAGTGCTGTGCTTCCTGTATGGCCTGAAGAACTGTGGGCCAATTAAATTTCTTTTCTTGATAAATTACCCAGTGTATTAGTCCATTCTTGCACTGCTATAAAGAAATACCTGAGACTGGCTAATTTGTAAAGAAAAGAAGTTTAATTCACTCACAGTTCCACAGGCAGTACAGGAAGCATGGCTGGAGAGGCCTCAAGAAACTTACAATCATACCGGAAGGCAAAGGGGAAGTAGGTACCCTTACATGGCCCAAGCAGAAGGAAGAGAGAGAGCGGGGAGGGGCTACACACTTTTAAACAACCAGATCTCACAATAATTTACTATCACAAAAACAACAAAGGGGAAATCTGCTCCCATAATCTAATCACCTCCAACCAGGCCCCACCACCAACCAGGCCCCACCTCCAACCAGGCCCCAGCTAAAACACTGGGGGTTACAATTTGACATGAGATTTGGGCAGGGACACAGACCTAAACCATATCACACAGTCTTAGGTATTTCTTTATAGCAGTGTGAGAACAGCCTAATACATCCTCTATAAAAGGAGGCACTGCTATGTAAAAAAGAACAGAATGAAGGGCTCTGTGGTCTCAGGGCCTTCCAACTTGACAGCAGGTTACTAGTACACACAGGAAAAAGTGTACTCCCCCAGACACAGTGCAGAATGCAAAACAAATAGTACCATGGATACAACTTCAAAGAAGAGAAAGGGAGACAACTTTAACACACTTATTTGGGCGATGGGCCCAGAATAAATTACAAGTCCAGTGACCCTAGCCCCACATTGCAATTTCTGCTTTGGGGCTACTGCTTTAGGGAGTGCAGACTCCCAGTAGTGTGCTCTCAAAATCTGCTATGAAGCAGCTGCGGATTCCTTCCAGGTGCCCCTGATGCATGCTAAAGTTTGGGAACCACTCATCTAAGCACCAAGTTGCTCTGTATTCTATAACTCAGACCAATTTAGATAGACCCCTAGAAGAATGAGCTTGTTTTCCTACTGGCAACGGTATTATTGAGTAGAATAGGAAAGACAATAGGGGCATGCAACTACATGATTCATTATCTACGATGCGTGTGACCAGAGTCAATGAGAAGAAAAATGAGTATGCATGTTTGTAGGACTAATTTAATCTTTATATATGTAATTCAAATTCTTCCCCTCGTGTCTTCATTTGCTTTCTGAGGCATAAACTTCTAGACCTCTCCTTAAAATGGAGCAATCCAGACTATGTATGACCACACCTTTGATTCCGATTTAGCCATTTGCATATTTTATCTTATTTTAATGCCTTCAGCATGGGAAAGAGACCCAGTTGCCAAAGTGACCAGGAATAGCATTTCAACAGTTTAACCTTTACTGAAACCTTAACCCTACTTGGTCAATTTCACGGTGTTCTTGGCTCACCTAACATCTGTGGTCACAAAAATGCAAAACACTGCAGTTCTGCTAGCTGCTGGTCCCTATTTTGTCTCTATAGTCTCATGAACTTGACTTTCTCCTAAAGTTGCTAACAGAGTTCATTTTATTTTTACTAGCTAGTCTTGCTGTCTTCACCCCTTCCCCTCTGATTAATGCTGACCACTATTTAAAGCCCACCACTTAGTTTATCTACTTCCAGAGCCTACCCTCTAGAGAGGTCGACGTGCTTATGCACAGGCTCAAAATAGGGTTCATAATGCGGTACTCGGAAGAAGCCTGGTCTGGAAACAGGAAAGCCTGGTTCTGGCCTCTGTTCTGCTACAAATCTGCTGCATAATCTCAGGCAAACCCCTTCCCTTTCTGAGCCCGTCTCCTCTGCCGTACAATGGAGAGAATCCAGTGAACTCTCAGCCCTTCCAGTTAGGGCACCTCAGGATTCTGCTTTTCCTCTGTTGGGCAAGTGATCATACAGGATGGATTTCCTGGGGACAGTGCCAGTTTTGCAATCCCTGGCACCACAGCCCATGCATCATGAGCATACTCGTTCTTAAACTGTGGTCCTATTTGATTTCACCAATGGCAGGGCGGGTAGAGAGGGCTCCCTGACTGGTTTTTCCATAATCACAGTAGCCATTTCTAATTTGTAGATAGGACTAGGATCCTAGTACGCAAATGCCCAGCCCATTTAAGCTAATGACTTTGCCAGGTCATTTCTAAAACCCCAATAAAAATGTATGGCACACAGTGCTCAGTAAATGTTTGCTAAATGCCTAAACACTATGCTTCCTCTGTAACTGCAAGAGCTCCACAGAATAAACAAAGCTCAAAAAGACTGAAATACAAAAACCAATTCCTTCTGTAGAATCTAAAA
This sequence comes from Plecturocebus donacophilus, assembly GCA_004027715.1. NCBI lineage: Eukaryota > Metazoa > Chordata > Mammalia > Primates > Pitheciidae > Plecturocebus > Plecturocebus donacophilus. The sequence goes on from PVKP010001149.1 coordinate 45,817, forward strand.
CCTCAAACTAAAGCTATTTAAGGCTTGAAGTACAATAGTGGGGCATATTCTTGGGATTATTATTTTTAAAGGCACTACCTTTCAAGCTCTATTATTGTGACACCCTTCCCTCACCCCAAATACTTAAGAATCCCATTCATGTGACTCCAGAAGGTCAAAGATCTGCAGTAAAATCCCAACTCTTCCACTTACCAGCTGAGCGGCTTAAGCTTCAGTTTCCTCCTGTGTAAAAGGGGGCAAAGAGCAAACTCCTCATTAGATTGCTGATTAAATAAAAAACCGTATCTCTAAAAGTGTTGCAAAGAAGCACTTGTTAACTGTTAGTCAAGGAATTAAGGATGGTCTACCACAAAATATGCCGATTTGATATACTGATTATTTAAGAAACCATAAGCACTTAAGAAACTGTAAATGCAGAAAGGGTTATCTGACCTGTCCTTTCCTACGTGTAGCAAACCATAAAAGATCCTTTGAGGAGGATGCCTTCCCCATACCAAGGTGAAAAAATATCAGGCCCTGAGAACTGCTGCTGCAATGAACCTGTACAAATAAACTTACTGAAGAAACCCTTATCTTCCACTATCTCTACAACCCTCCACCCCATATATCTCCTGGTGATTTCCCTACAATTTATGGCCCCATCCCAGATTCCTTTGTCCTGTCATTCTTTCACAAATTTATTGTTCTTTTTCTAAAACCTGTAAGACCTTTCTCCTTTGGCTATTTCCTAGGGTCTTTACTCTCTTGTGAGGGTCCCTATGTACAATGTAATACAATGTGCATGTAATACAATGTAATACAATGTGCATGTAAAATGTAATACAATGTGCATGCTTTCCTCCTGTTAATTTGTCTTGTGTCAATTTGATTCCAGACCCAGCTGAAGATCGCACTGAAGAACTAAGATGGTAGAGGTTATCTTTAGCTTCCTCTATGTTAGCTAGTTAACACAGCATTCTTACAACATTCTCTTGTGGAATCTCTTATCTGGTGGGAATTATCATACCTATACTCATTTATGCATAAGAAAAGTGAGATCCAGAGAAGTGAGTTGCCTAAGATCACACAACTGGTTATGTTTCAGGGTCAGCAGTTGAACCCACATCAGGAACACTTCCAATCCCAGAAGATGGAATAAAGTAGGTGTGCTAAGTTTAGAAGGTGCACCTAAAAAATCAAACAAACTTGGTCCTGGCCCTCCTCCTCCAGCATTCGAAGGGAGGAATGAAGGCTCTGGAGCTACCAAGGGGCAGCTTTATGGGAATCAAGAGCATGGCTCTCTGCACATAGGAGCTCCACATGCTTGACAGTATTTTCTGTTGAATAAATCCAGCTTTGTAGGCATTTTCATCTATTTTAATTTGATGCCAACATTTGCATGATCTCAAAATGTCCTTTTCAATTCTTGTGGGGGCACTGGCGCCTGGAATAAAAACTGACGAGGACAGGTGTGAAAACAGAAGCTACAACATATTAGCTTCTCCCAGGCACAGATGCTATCCTCATCCAGTCTCACTGGAACATGTCTAGGGTAATATTAGAGCCCAGAGACCCTACTCTTTCTAATCCCTACTAGTTTCAGGGACTCATTGGGCCTTTTCTCTAACATATGTTTTCCCCAATGGCTTAACAGGCTCAACCCAAACTGCAATTATAATGTAACTCATTTTTCCAGTTTTCTTTAATTACTTAAAGCTTCTACTCAGTATGTGCTGTCTTATGTATCCATCAGAAATGGTTAGAATTATAGCCCATGGTCAAGAAAAACTGATGATTTGTTGGGCCAAGGTAAAGATTTAATTAGTTAGGCTTTCAGAATTACTATGAACAGCTCACGATCCCTATCCCCTAGGGCTCAGGAAACAACATTCTAGGAACACCTATTAAAGAGAATACCTTTAAAGAGAAAGGAACATAAAATGTAGTATAGACACATTATTGTTCAGTCTTAAAAAAAGGAAATTCTAACACATACTACAGCATGGATCAATCTTAAGGACATTATGCTAGGTGAAATAAACCAGTCACAAAAAGCCAAATACTATGTGATCCCACTTCTATGAGGTCCATATGGGCAGGGGCAGGGGAAGGGGCAGGGGCATGGAGAAGGAGTTATTGTTTGATTTGTAGAGTTGCACTTTGATGATGGTTGCACAACAATATGAATACACATAATATCACTGAATTATATACTTAAAACTGGTTAAGATGGTAAATTCTATGATGTGTATTTTACAATTAAAAAAAAAAAGGAAGGGCTTGTACACTAAGATTCTCAGCTACCTATGAGCATCATATCATCAGAGCCAAAAGCAGCTACGTAATAGATGTTGCATATCTTTATGCCCAACCCCAATTTTCCTTCTCTTCCTTCTGCTGAATGAAGCATCTCTTTGTTCTGCCACTGAAAGTAGCATCTTATAAATTACTACTTCAGAAAGTTCAGTGACTTTCAGCTAGTAGAGCACTAGAAACCATGGCTAGGCAGATGGGTGCAGCAAGGAGAATGCACCCCTCACAACCAAACAGCTCCCCCATGTGGCTGCAGCATCTCCCCCAGAGAAAAAGGCCCTTCTGGACAGAGAGACAGAATTTCTTTTCCAAATTAAAGGCATAATTTTTAGCTATAATTGGTACCATCAAACTCGATATCAGGGGGAAAAAATCCATTATGGAAACCACCATATTTAATTTCTTCCAAATGAAATCAAGACATTTTCCCCTGCATTTCAAAAAGGAAGACACCTGCTTCATGTAATAAGCAACTCACAGGATCCAAGAAAACCAGTTTCTCATCAATTTTTTCCCAATAAAATGCCATTTGTTAGGATTTACAAGAGCTCAGTTACCAATATATTTCCCTAAATCTTTTTTAAAGATACATATTCTTATCATTTAAATTTGACACTTTAAATCAAGTACTTTACAGCTAGGATTTTAAAGAACACTTAAGAAACCACTTAATTGTTCAGAGACTTTTTCTTAAAAATAGGCTTAGTGTATGAAAAAGATGTTTTTAAAATTATCTGTTTTTTCTTAACTATTAATAATACACCTCTATCATTTTGTGACTCTATTGTACAACTCGGACCTTTCCCAGGGAATGCCCTCTCTTGTCAGAAATTCTGGCTTGGAGCCCTGGCTGAAGCATGCTACCTTTGAGCCGTTCTTAGTATGTCCTAGGGCCTATCAGAAACTGAATCTTTATACCCAGTATGGCAGCATAAGCTATGTGAAACTTCAGTTTAATTTCTGGTTAGAATTATGTCAACTCAGGGTAGAAATGCTAGTGTCACATTCTGATTAGAATAAGTCTTACCAAATTTTATTTGAGAAATCTCAATTTATCAAATGAATTATCTCAACATGGGTTTAACAATAAGAAATAGATGAATGGAAATCCCTGGTCTACACTCATAAAATTAAGAACTGAGAAAGAAGAGGCTAAATACACTCTATGGCCTTAAAGACAAAGAGCAGCCTGCGTCAACATTTCATCCAAGATCTCTGGTTTCTTGTGTGATTGTTCTCCTGAGTACCAGCCGCCTTTGGACATAGATCTGTCTGGTGGAGTCATGGACACACTCCTTGATAATCAAAGAATACCCAAAAGGACAATCATCAGGATAGAAATACCTAGAAGCAAGCAAGCCAAGGGCAATTACAGGATCATGGACTTGAATAACCACATGGTCATGTGAGAAACTGTCAATCCAACAAAAAACTCAATATTCGCAAGACATATTTTCTACATATTTACTTACAAATCTAAAGGCAGAAAGACTAAGGGTCCTAGCAGTGAGGCATCAACCATCAGACTCAGTATAAGTGAATTTAAGTTTATTAGCCATAGAAAAAAATGATTCCTCAAAATCAATTATGGATAAATCCCCTGTAAAACAGCAAGCTTACAGAAATTTTTTCCCATGAAAAGATAGTCACTATACTTTTGGTCCAAGATATGTTAAGTTTTTTCCTCCTTCTTCAGATGACAGATGGATGTAACTGAATCTACGAACGAGTGTACTTGCCCCAAATGTGCAACATAAATACAGAAGCGATGAACAGAAGACTCATAACCAATACTGGAACAGGGCCACTAGAAATAAGAAGAGAAAGCATGCTTACTTTTGTAATAATATATTATCGTATCTACAATACTAAAGATTGCCTAGGGGAAAAGTAGAGGTAAGGTGGGCAGCACTCAAGATTCATCCAGAAACATTATTTATATCATTTTTAAATAATCCTAAAATTATTATTGTGGATATTTTGAGGGTGTGATGATGGCATGGCAATTTTGTTTAGAAAGGACAAGTCCTTATCCTTTAGTAAGATATACCAAAATATATACAAGTTGAAATGATTTGATGTCTTGGAGACATTAATTTCATGTATTTCTTATCTTCTCAAATAAAAAGAAGAAAAATTTCCTAAACTCTTTCTGTGCAAATGAACCAATTACCAAACTTTTTTTTTCAAATTAAGATTTAAAGACAACCTTCTGAGTAAGACCTAGTATTTGCTAGCACACCAAGATGACTATAGTAAAAAATAATTTAATTGTATATTGTAAAATAACTAACAGTATAGTTGGATTGTTTATAACACAAAGAATAAATGCTTAAGGTAATGGATACCTCATGCACCCTGATGTAATTATTACCCACCATATGCCTATATCAAAATATCTCATATAACCCATAAATATATGCACCTGTATACCCATAAAAATTAAAAGACAACCTTCTTGAGAAGGGTTTAAAACAAGTCCCCTGAAGAGCAAGGGGCTTCAAATGTTCTCTCTGAGGCTGGGTACAGTGTCTCATACCCATAACCCCAGCACTTTGAGAGGCTGAGGCCAGGAGTTAGAAACCAGCCTAGGCAACACAGTGAGATTCTGCCTGTACAAAACGTTAGCCAGGCATGGTAGCGCACACCTGTAGTCCCAACTACTCAGAACTAATTAACTAATACAAATTTATCCCATTTTGTCTCTTGGAGTAAAGATCACGTGAGCCCAGAAATTCAAGACTACAGTGAGCTATGATCACACCACTGCACTCCAGCCTGGGTGACGGAGCAAAACTCTGTTGCTAAAGGAGAAAAAAAAAATTCTCTCTGAAATACTCAAACTACCTCTACCAAAGACCAAAAGGTTGGCAGTCAGAATACCTTCACCTCACATATCCCCAACCCCAAGAATTACTTCCTAGATATTCCTACATTATCATGTAAGTCTCCAATATAACAGAAAACAAGAATTCCAGGGAAGTCTTTGTAAACTAAATTTGTGATCCAAGTCAAGATGCTGGTCAAATTAATTAAAACTAATCCAAACTATTAAATTTTCTCCCTCTCTCCCTCTCTTTCTCTCTCTCTCTTTACCAGGTGGACAATATGGAAAGACTGTAGGACTTAACAATCAGAATATCTGGTTCCACCTCTTGCTGTTTGTCTTTGAGCATGTCAATTTGCCTCTCTGAACCTGAGGTTCTCATCTACAAAATGACAACATCTCTTACCTCACTGAATTGGTAGACAGATCAAACTAGATAAAAGACACTGAAAGCTCTTTACAAAGTACCAGGTGCTATGTAAATGAGAGTCACTGTTATTATTTCAAATCCTCATCCAGCGGGTTTAAGTCAGGAAACAGTTACAGGCAGTGGTGTTCTGAAACCTAACAGAAACCTGTGGGATCAGATCCGCCACACAGCACCAGAAACCCTGAGCAAGGCATGGGGACAGAGGTCCCTGGATGCCCATTTCCCATCACCTAATGAGCACTCCAAGGCCTAAGAACTTGGAAAGTGGTATTATATCTTCTCCCTCCTGAGTCTACTCACCACCCACCAAAAGCAAGGGAGCCAAGGAACTCCCGGTAACACAGCCTAATGGGAAAACCTCCATCAGGTTGTAATAATATCAGTTTGTGCCTTCAGGAGAACTTTGAAAAATCACCCAATTCCTATTCAAATGATTAGCCCTATTTCTCAGTATGGGGCAAGAACACCAAATGAAGAGCAATTTCATCTAATCAAGCATTTTTCCCTCCAGTTCTCTCTGTTCTCATCATTTATTTTGACATAGCTCCATGAAGAACTTCCCTTCCTTTCCCTCACTCCATGAAGAGATGTCATTCCCGGCCCTAAACTGCCTAATGGGTTGATAAACAGGCAAACCAAACCCAGCCCGCCTGGCACAAATGAGGCTGTTGTGTACAGTAAATCTCATCAAGGCAAGCACCACTGGTGACAGAGACAGAGCGCTGCCACGGCTGCCCTGCTGACACTAGACAGAAACACAAAGACTGTTGGAGGACTTACACTTTGAGCCCAGGTGAATCTTCTGTGTAGAATCGCCACATCCCCCCAGTGCCTGCCGAGGTAGTGCGGCCTGCGCTCCTTGTTCCACAGCTGGCGTTTTTCCTGAAAGAGAGGAAAATGTTACAAATGGCTTTTTCTGGAAATTCTTAGAATAGCATTATAACATATGCTACCAGTATTACATTGTTAAAACAAACAAACAAAACACTTTCTTTGCTAGAATCCACCCAAATTCCTGCTTTTACTCCTTTGATCATGATAACTACAGGGAACCAGGTGCCTGCCTGATGCCAATACACACAATACCCCTGAAAAACAGTCACTATTTTTCCATTTTATAAATCAGGCAAATTGGTCTCAGAAAAGGTTAAGCAAAGTACCTAAGACCCCAACAGGTGGCTGAGCTGGGACGTGAACCTAGCTCTGACCCTGGAGCCCATCCACATGCCCAAAACATCCAGCCGTCTCATGTGGACAAAGCATTTCACTTTCTCCTCATATGTATTTTTCATGAAGCCAAGTAATAAATCCCCGTTTTAAAATGCCCTGAATCCATACAAGCTGATCTTAAAATGGCTACTCTAAAAGATATATTTTAAAATTAGTATATTTACTGCAAAGAGACAAAAACTTTAAGCTTTAAATTATATCCAGGTCCCAAGATAGAGTATATACTTTACAAAAAATTACTTTGTTATATGTTTTCACTATTTTAACACAGTGACCACAGATCTTGCACAGAGAGGTAGGATATTAAAAAAAAAAAAATACAGAGAATACCCAACCAAAACGTTTCTCTCACAAGGGGATCAAGGCTTGTGAGATACACTATGTGATACATGCAGCCCAGGCAGACAGAAGCAGCCTCGCAGCACTTAGGACTCCGTTGACCAGGAATAGGCCCAAGGAATCCTTTCTCTCCTCTCTGGGAGAAGCTCTCAGTCACCGGGGAAGCCCACCCAGCAACTACTCTTCCATGCAGTACTTCCCCAACCCCGGCTGCTCATCTTGCCCCATGCTAGAGTGGTACAATATAGGGTAAGGGACAAGTAATAAGAAGTCAGAAGCAATCTTCTTCAGCACATGTATCAACAACTCAGAAGTCCTAGTGGGGAGTAAAGAGGGGAAGCCCTGTCTCATTGCTGCCTGCACCACTGAGCATCAAATCCCAGCATACCCTCCCTCAAAATCTCATTCCAGTATCTGTGGGCTGCTGATTCTCGATTTTTGAAAAAGGGAAGGGCGTATAGGGAAGAAAACAGACCCTATCCCTCCATCTCCTCTTGCTTTCCTCCCCATTCTGGTCCTCATGCCCACTTTACCCAACCATGGTCTTTACTCCACACTCTGAACCTAGGAAGCATTGTCTAGAGCTCAGGGAGCCTGCCCTACTACATGACAGAGTGGGAGAGTCCAGTCCTGGTTCCAACAGCAAGAGCTGTGTTCATGCTAGAATTTTGAAAGCAATCAGTGTCAAAGATTTGGGTCTATTGTACTACAAGGATTATATTTCAGACACACTATGGGCTACATGGTAGCCTGGGAACTTATAACTCCATTGCGTGACTGTTTCTATGGGAAAACTGATTGTAAATGGCAAAACATAACTGTACAGGGATTTACAGAGAAATTCATGCCCTTAGAAAAGGTTTCACACACACATATATACATTACTTCATTTGTGGGGTATGCAGTTGAAATCTTCCTCCTTGTTACCGAAAAGGAACTTAAGCTAGAAGACAAACCCAGTGTGAATATATTATAGTAACTCATGGACTGAGCCAGGACTTGGACCCATGTACGTCCTACTATTCCCACAATCTCCCACGTCCAGTTCCTGACTTCAGAGTTTCCTGGAATTACAGGAGCCCCAGAGGAATCAGGCTGGCTTCTCTTAAGATTTCTTATTTCTGCTGGCACATGGAACACATCAGAGTATTTGAAAAGCAGGGCCCCTAGAAATACTAAAGTGTACTCAAAACACCTCCCATTCCCTAGGGGAGGCTAGATAAAGGTTAATAAAGCACACTTTAATCTCTCAAATTTCTATTTGGAGGTGATTTTACCCTTTCTTTCTTTTATTTCTGCATAACTGCCTCTCCCTTCCATACCTCAACACAATGGTTTTCATAACTAACCAGTTACACACTTTGTTCTAACATGGTTACTTCTGTCTGCTCCTCAAAGCTAAGCTCATTGACCTCAAAATCTTTATATTTACCCATTCCTTTTGCTAGGATGCTTATTCGTCACCAACCATTGTATGATCTGCTCTCTTGCTTTTTTCAGGTCTCTACTCAGATATCACCTACTGTGAACACCATATTTAAAACAACTACCTACCTTCATCCTATCCCCACCACTCTCTATCTCCCACCCAGCTTCATTTATCTTCATAGTCCTTATTGCCTGAAATTACATTACCTTATTTTCCTTGCTTTTGATCTCCTACACTGGAATATAAGGTTGATGAGTACAAACCTTGCCTATCTTGTTCATAGATCCATCTTTAGAGCTGAAACAGCATTTGGCATGTAGTAGAGCTCAATACCTTGATGTCTATACATTGGTGGCTATTCCACCATCTTTTTTTTTTTTTTTTTTTTTTTTTTTTTTTTTTTTTTTATTGAGATGGAGTCTTGCTCTGTCACCCAGACTGGAGTGCAGTGGCACAATCTGAGCTCACTGCAACCTCCGCATCCCGGGTTCAGGCAATTCTCCTGTCTCAGCCTCCCAAGTAGGTAGGATTATAGGTGTCCACCACCACACCTGGCTAATTTTTGTATTTGTAATAGAGATGGGGTTTCATTATCTTGGCCAGATTGGTCTCCAACTCCTGACCTCATGATCCACCTGTCTCGACCTCCCAAAGTGCTGGGATTACAGGCATGAGCCTCCGCACCCGGCCTATTCCCCCATCTTAACATCCCTGATTCCCATTAATCCTGCTAGAACACTATGTGGCACTTCACACCTTCATAGTTTACAAAGCATTATTGCTCCTCACAGCAAGTTCCTCTGACACTGCATTTAGGAGAGTAAGAACACTGACTCTGGCCTGACCTTAAATTTAACAACATTTCTCCTCCAAGGTAGTAATCTATTTTTTCATCAAGCATGGAGAACGCAAATATGCAGACAACATAATACAAAGCACTATTATGAATCATTAACTTCCAATGTTTTCTCAAAGACTTATAAAGCAAGGATATTCTTAAACAACCAATACTTACATTACCCTCATGAATGATATTTAGTCACTACCAAAATTCTAGAAGGAAACACTGTCAGGTCTCTCAATACAAACAACCACAGTCTCTCTAGCTATACTCACTCTATCACACTGAATCCTAAAAGATGATATCAACACCTACAACTTTAAAAACTCCATCTGTCTTCAAATGTTTAAGTTCTCCACTTCACCTGTGCATCAGTTATTTCATTTTTACTATTAAATAAGTTATTTCATTATCACATGTACATCTGACAAATATATGCTTTTTCTTTTATTTCTTTACAAATTCTCCAATTGCCAAACTTCCCTGCCACAGTATTACCAATTTTCATTAAGCAGATCCATTCCCAGGGAACTGCACCTACAGGACATGTTTTCTATTCTCACACAAAGAATCTCTGAAACCCAGGGTGGGAAGGGGACAGCACTTGAAGCCCATATAAGCTAAACCACAGCCTGATACACTCCTCTTGAACATCTCAGTGACAGGGAACTCACAAGCATTCAGGATAATTTTACATTTCTGACAGTTCTATTAGAAGGTCTTTGTTCTGATGTGAAATGTTTCATGTAAGTTCAAATCATTGGTTTTAGATTTACCTATTGCAGCCAACAAGAAAAGTCATATCCCTCTTCATGTCCTTAAGAAGCATCCATGCATGCATTTAAGATCTTTTCCTCCCTAGATAAAACCCCACTGGTTCCTTCAAAAATCCCAAAACGACATGGTTGCTAGATTCCTTCCTTCCTTCATTATTTATTGTCATGCCTTACGGTGGGTGCTGGGGATAGAAATGACTTGAGCAGGTTCTCTGTTAAAGTCTAATGAAGGAGACAAATATGAGAACATCACTGGTCTTACAATGATATGAACAAAATGCTATGGGAGCAAAAGGGAAAACTAGTAGCCACTGTGGCTTGCAGTCACAGAAGGCCTCAAGAGGAAATAACCTCTGAGTGAAAATAAATAGAAATTTACCTTGAGGCCAGGTAGAAACTTAGGAATTCAGAAAACAATAATGAGTTCGTAAGTGTTGGATCATAGGACAGCAAAGAAAGGTTAAGCTGAAATGACCACCAAGAACTTTGGTATCCCCCTGGCTTTTTTTTTTTATGTATTTATTTATTTATTTATTTGGTTCAGCAATGAGAAAGTAACAGAAATTACACAGAAGAGCAACAGCAAAGTGGAAGATGGATTGGAAAGGAAACAGCTTGAAGAGAAGGGTTAGGTAGGAAATGCAGGGCAGTAGGAAGGGAGAAGGAAAGAACTTATGAGACAGCTTTCAAGTAGAGTTTAAAGTCTGGCATATGACTGGATAGAAAGAAAGCATAAGAAAAATCCAAGATGACGCTGACGTTTCTGGCTTTGAGTAAATGCGTGTACAACTGTGCCATATGGAAGTAAGGAGATATAATTGAGAGTGAGGGAGCTGAGCTGAAAAGAGAGTTTTTGTGCAGGACAAGTTATCTGTAGGACAGATTGCTTATCGGGCCTCCAGATGGAAATGTGAGTGGAACCCTCAGGTCCAGAGACACCAGTAATGACATCGGTTTTCTCAAAGTTTTATCTCTGACTCTATTCCAGTTTGTTAACTTTCCTTTTTTAATAGTGGTGCCCTAAACTGAGCGACGAGAAGAAAATGTCGCCTTCCTCCCAAAAGACCTTTAACTACTCACACGGCCACGTCACTTGAAGCTCATTTTGCCCTTGTCAATCTTCATATGCTAGAGGGTCTCCTCCCCAGAACCAGCGAGTTTCTGGGCCCTATTTCTCCCAGTCTTCAAGCGAACGGACTGCAGGGTTCCTTACCTCTGCCGAACAGTGGATCCTGCCGCCCGGGCAGCCACTGCTTTGCTGGGAGACCGCCCTGAGGATCCCACGTTAGTGCCACTGGGGGTCGGACCAGGCTGTAGAGGGAGACAAGCAGACAGACGAGTGAGCAGGGTAGTCCTACCCCAAAACCCTGGCCTAGACACCCGCACCAGAGGCTGGGGGAAACAAGGGAGCTACGGAGAAAAGGCATGGCGCAAAGGAGGAGTCAGGGCTCCTGGGAGAGGCGGGGATCAAGGAAGGGGCGCCATACCATGCTGGAGATGAGAGTTATCAAAGAGCTGACGCGGACAGAAGGAAAGTTGGGGAGCCCTGGTAGGACCGGCAGCTGGCTAGACTGGCTCAGGCCCCGCCCTCGGACTTGCAGGCAAGGTCCTCGCTGACTCCAGGGACGCCTGTGTTGTCTCAAGATATGCCTGTAGATAGTCTGCTACAAACAACTTAGTTACCTGCTCTGTGGGAAGTAGAGACCTCCAGCCTCCTTCCTTTGGATCACAACGTCCTTCCTAGAATCTAATCCCTAAGTAAGGAAAACTATAACCAGGGTTAGATAAGCTATTTTCTTAGGCAGTTACTAGGCCCTCCCAAGTTTGCGCTGATGTGGCCTAACTGACGCACGCACGGCGGGGCGGGGTCGGCCCTCAGTGGCCAGCTGGGAGCCGGGGGGGCGGAGCTTGCGCAGAAGCCCTCTCAGGGTGTTGGGTGTAGTTGCTGCTCCAGAGCTATGGCGGAGGAGCAGGGCCGAAATCGGGACCCAGTTCCCAAGCCGTCGGTGCTGTTCCTGCACCCAGACCTGGGTGTGGGCGGCGCCGAGCGGCTGGTACTGGACGCAGCGCTGGCGCTGCAGGCGCGCGGGTGTAGCGTGAAGATCTGGACAGCGCACTACGATCCGGGCCACTGCTTCGCGGAGAGCCGCGAGCTGCCCGTGCGATGCGCTGGGGACTGGCTGCCGCGCGGCCTGGGTTGGGGCGGCCGCGGCGCCGCCATCTGCTCCTACGTGCGCATGGTCTTCTTGGCGCTCTACGTGCTGTTCCTCGCCGACGAGGAGTTCGATGTGGTCGTGTGCGACCAGGTGAGGCAGCCGCGGGGCCGGCTGCGCGAATGCGGACCTCGCGTTGGAGGGCGGCCGCAGGCAGGATCTCTGAGAGAGAACCTTCCCTGTCTGCGGTTCGGAAAGATCGGAACCGACCTGGAGAAGTCAGAGCTGGGAGCGAGCCTGTGGTTCTCTAACTTTAGTGTGGGCCCATTAAAGTTGCAGATTGCTAAGGCTCCACTCTCCTGGAAGTTTTCATCCTGGAGCCTTGATGCGGGGCCCAGAAATCTGCATTTTAACTGGGTCATGGGGTGATTCGGATGCAAATAGTCCTTGGGGCTCGCTCTGAAAAACGCTGGTATTCGAAGTCAGCTTCGGTCACCTTTTATTAATGAGTAATCATGTGTCTTCTTCCCTTTTATGCGTTATTTTTGTTGACTCTACTTTCAGGCTGTTTGCATCCCACTGTCCTTGTGAGCCAGGCCACACCGTCCTCAGCAATGTCCTGTGTTAAAAACACCAAGCTGAATATATCATGTCCCCATAAAACTACATGGCTCCCCATTGGTTTTTGGAGAAAAGTTCAAGCTTTTTATCTTGGTAAATAATGTCCACCTGGATCTGCCCTGTAGCTATTCTCGACTCTTTCCTTCATTCATTTTTCCCATCCTGAAAAAGATGACTTTAAAAAGTAACATTTACTTGACCAAAAACTCAGTATTATAGAAGGATGTAACCTAAAAGCCCCGTCCTTTTCTACTCCCTGAAGATAGCCACCGTTGTTTCTCTTGTATTTTTCCAGAAGTTGTGGTGACACCAACATGTCTTTTCATAGGTATATCTTCTGTTGGTACATAATTGGGATTATAACATAGGTACTTTAGGCATCTTCCCTTTTTTTCAGCAAAAAGTTCTATTTGGGACTTTTTTTTTTCTTTTTTTGAGACGGAGTCTCTCTCTGACTCCCAGTCTGGAGTGCCGTGGTGCGATCTCGGCTCACTGCACCCTCCGCCTCCTGAGTTCCAGCGATTCTCCCGCCTCACCCTCCCGAGTACCTGGGATTACAGGCGCGTGCCCCACACCCGGCTAATTTTTTGTGTTGTTAGTAGATACGGGGTTTCACCATGTTGGCTACGCTGGTCTCGCACTCCTGACCTAAAGTGATCCACCCACCTCGTCCTCCCAAAGTGCTGGGAATACAGGCGTGAGCCACCGCGCCCGACCGGGACATTCTTAGATGTCGATATTAGAGATTCACTTCACTCGTCATAGTGGCCAGAAAATTCACTTTTTTATAAGTGTGCCATAATTAAACATTCTTCTTAAAGGACACCAGTGTTGTGACAAGTTTTTTGTGAATAGATCAGTGTTGTAATGAACATCCTTTTATGTCTTTTTAATTTTTTTTTTGTACTTCTGCAAACATGTCCTTTGAGGAAATTCCTAAAGTTGGTGGGTCTAAGAGTTGTCCATTTTAAATATCAATAGCTACTGCCAAGTTTGTCTACCAAAGAGGCTGTGTCACTTTACTTTCCCACAATGTATGATAGAGCCTCATACTCCATGCTTTTGTCCGCCTTAGATATTAACCATTTTAATCTTTGCCAAACTTATAAGTGAAAATGACATCACATTTGTATTTGTGTTTCTTTAATTCTGACTCCTGAGTTATTTTTGATCATCCTTGCTTGTGTGGAAGCTTTCTTTTTAAGTAATATGAACATTTCCTAAATATACTGCATGTGTCGATAGATAGGCATGAGGCAGCTGAGACTATAGTGGGTAGAGGAAAAATTTTGGGCTTGGAAATAGGCGTCCTGGATTCAAATTCTGTATCTGCTGTTTTAATTAAGTGGCTTTGAATAAATTGCACAATATCCCTAAAGTTTACCTTCTTCAGGTGTTAATTAAGTTTGAGACTAAAATGACTGGTAAAGATTATCCAACAGAAAAGTCTGTAGTGTGCCAACATCTAGTTCATGTTCTGTATGACTAGCTTTAATATTTATTGAGCACATACTGTGTGCTAAACTCCATGGGTTTTGCATGTATCAGTCCATTTAATAATCACAAAAATTATATGGGTTTTTTTTTTTTAACTATAATTGTCAGCATGTTACAGAAGAGGAAACTAAGACCCAGAGTGGGGTAAATTACTTGATCATGGCCACACAATTAGTCGAGCTGAGATTCAAACCCTAGCAGTCTTGAATCTAGAGCTTGTGCTCTAAACTACTATAGTTGATTCATTCAGTTCTTTAGGAAGAGAAAGATCCTAGAGCTGTACTGTTCAATATGGTAGCCACTAGCCACATGTGGCTGTTGAGCACTTGAAATGTGGTTAGTCTAAACTGAGATGTGCTAAAGTTAAAATACAAAACTGATTTGAAGATTTAATGTGAAATACATGTATATGTAAAGTATCTGATTAATACTGTTTAGTGTTGATTATATTTTGAAATGGTAATGTTTGGGGTAAATAATATATTAAAATTAATTTCACCCTTAAAATCATTTTTAATATTACTAGATTTTTATCTTATTTCCATTAGACAGCACTGTTCAAGAGGAAACCACTGGACTTGAAGCTTTAAATGTTTAACACACATCTAGCAAGTGTCTCTAGCCTTCTGTACACCAGGCATATGATACTGGGTGAGAGTCTAGGGGAACAAAGCAGAATCAGACATTGCCCGTGAGGACCCCACAGACTAGCAGACAGGTTGGGTGTCTGTGCTTTTGATTTGGTTGAAGTTGAGTTGACCACTTTATCTGCTGTTGATTTTTGCTTTGGCTAGGTGTCCGCTTGTATCCCAGTGTTCAGGCTGGCTAGACGGCGGAAGAAGATCCTATTTTACTGTCACTACCCAGATCTGCTTCTCACCAAGAGAGATTCTTTTCTTAAACGGCTATACAGGGCCCCAGTTGACTGGATAGAGGAATACACCACAGGCATGGCAGACTGCATCTTAGTCAACAGCCAGTTCACAGCTGCTGTTTTTAAGGAAACGTTCAAGTCCCTGTCTCATATAGACCCTGATGTCCTGTATCCATCTCTAAATGTCACCAGCTTTGACTCAGTTGTTCCTGAAAAGCTTGATGACCTAGTCCCCAAGGGGAAAAAATTCCTGCTGCTCTCTATCAACAGATACGAAAGGAAGAAAAATCTGACTTTGGCACTGGAAGCCCTCGTACAGCTGCGTGGAAGATTGACGTCTCAAGATTGGGAGCGGGTTCATCTGATCATGGCAGGTGGTTATGATAAGAGAGTCCAGGAGAATGTGGAACATTATCAGGAATTAAAGAAAATGGTCCAACAGTCTGACCTTGGCCAGTATGTGACCTTCTTGAGGTCTTTCTCAGACAAACAGAAAATCTCCCTCCTCCATTACTGCACGTGTGTGATTTACACACCAAGCAATGAGCACTTTGGCATTGTCCCTCTGGAAGCCATGTACATGCAGTGCCCAGTCATTGCTGTTAATTCTGGTGGACCCTTGGAGTCCATTGTCCACAGCGTCACAGGGTTTCTGTGTGAGCCTGACCCGGTGCACTTCTCAGAAGCGATAGAAAAGTTCATCCGTGAACCTTCCTTAAAAGCCACCATGGGCCTGGCTGGAAGAGCCAGGGTGAAGGAAAAATTTTCCCCTGAAGCATTTACAGAACAGCTCTACCAATATGTCACCAAATTGCTGGTATAATCAGATTCTTTTTAAGATCTTTATGCTACATTCATTAACGTCATTTTTATGGATTGTAGACCCAGTTTTGAAACCTAAAAAGAAACCGAGAATCTAATGCAGAAGAGTTTTTTTGAAAAAATAAACTTGAGTCTTGAATCTGAGCCATTTTCCTATATACCACACCTCTCTGTCCACTTTTCAGAAAAACAATGTCTTTTATGCTATAATCATTCCAAATTTTGCCAGTATTAAGTTACAAATGTGGTATAATTCCATGTTCAGCAAAGTATTTTAATTATATTTTCTCTGGATTGTTGCTCATCTGTCTATAAATTTTGAATGATACTGTGCCTTACTTGGTTTTGATAGTTTAAGTGTATATCAAAGTTGATTAACTTGGGTTCATAGTATAATGAGAGCAGGGCTACTCTAGCTCCCAGAATCAATCCACCAAAGTGTTCACTGTCATCTGTTAGGGAACTTCCGTTAGTCATGTCTTTGCCTGGATCCACAGCAAAAGTGCTGTGTATTTTATTTTTGATAATTTGTATTTTTGTGCACTGAAATATAATAAAAGGTGTTTATCATAAAAGATATTAGATTTTGGTCTCCATAATCTATTTTGGTATTGTTATGAACGTAGATATGACATCCAAACTGGAAATCAGAACAGCAGGGTAAAGTGGATGCTGCAGTGAAGCAGGAATATCATCACCCATGTGCTGTGCATCTTGTTTAGGGCATGTTTCTTCATATCATCTCGGTCATTCGTTTTGTTAATATTTTTGTTGTCTTGATCAAGCTCCTACTAAGGAGACATATTTTTTTTTATCTTCCAAGGCCTGGCTCAAATGCCACTGCTGCAAAGCTTTCTTTGACCCTCTGGCTACCTCCCAAACCAGCACTGATCTTCCCCCTCCATGTGCTCTAGCCTTGTCATGACACTGACCACTCACTCTTGTAGTTCACTATTTACCTGTTGGTCTAAGAGCAAATTACGAACAGTGATTTTGAACATACCTCTAAAGCTAAATTCATTTCCAAAAATAGCAACTCACTAGCCAAAGGCTCTACATTTATCAACTCTTAAGAGCTAGACTTAAGAGCCTAACAGCCTATATGATTTTGAGTAAATTAATCTCTATACCTCAGCTTCTTCATCTGCAAAATGAGATAATTGTACTATTCCACTTTCCTAATAGTGCAGTTATAACAGATTGTGATAATATTGCAAAGTACTTAATACTTGGCATGTAGTATATATATTAGCTATTAGTATTTTGCAATTTGGGGATATTGAAAATTAGAAGTTGCATGTTGGTTCGTGCTACACTACCTTATTGTTTTCCTGGGGATCTTTAGGGGGTGAAATTCCATTTTACAATTTATCATGTGCATCTATATCTCAGAAGTATTTGGTAAAATGATTCGGTACCAAAAAGGAGTACCCTAAAATGAGGCTGCCAAATATATTGAGTCTCTTATGGGATGAAAAGTTCTGTTGCATTCCATTTCCTTTGGCATTGTGAAAGCTTACCATGTAGCGCGGTAGATAATCCCCATTTTGTGATTTGGTGCATGTGTTTCTGAGAAATGCAGCCTTTCAGAAAGCGTGGTGGCTCTTATGACGTTTAGCACAGACAGACTTGGCCACACTGTGACCTATAACATAATGTTTACCATAGTAAGCAGTACTAAAACATTTGCTTATTTGACCATTTTTATGTAGATCCTTTCCAATGAACTACATGGGTTCACGGACCCTGAGTTTAGCTTCACTTCATAGTCCTAAACTCGAGTGAGGAACAATAAGATTTCACAGGTCTGGAAGGGATAGAGTGCTGCCTGCCATGAGCTTCTAGCTTCTGACCATTGGTTCCTGGTTCCTGGACCCTAGAATGGAGCTTTACCCTTAGGAGGTGTTCACAGCTTCCAAAACCAAACTGAAGTTAGGGAAAATAAGCGCGTGGAATATTGAAGGTGAATTGTTGGGGCTTTATCCATAGTAATTCTGGTACTTACTTTGTGCAGGACATGATGTGAGATACATAGCAGATAATTAATCCTCAACAATTCACTGAGGTGTAGGTGTTCTTCCCTTTTAGATGAATGTAGTTAAGCAACTTGCCTGTGTCCCACGACCTTGAAGCATGGGCAGAATCTCAAGGCCCTCTAGTTTCAAAGGCCAATCATTTTACCATTCTTCATTCCACCTTCACCCTAACCAAATTCCTTGTGTAATGTTTTTTCAGTACAACTTCCTCTGCAGCACTGCAGTTTTAGTTGTACAGGTCTTTGGGTTTAGAAAGGCTTTGCCAGTTTTCATCTCATCAATCTTCCAAGGTGAGTATGATTATCCCCCATCTTACACACACGCTCAGAAAGGTGAAAGACTTGCCTGAGGGCACACAATTGAAAAACAACTGAGCCAGCATTGGGCCCTTGGTTACCTGAGCCATCCAGCACTTTGCACATACCAGAATCTCTCAATCTCTTCCCCTTTGATATGCATAAATATCATTTGTCCTTCATACACACACACATAAAAACGTGATGAGCCAGTGGAAGAGGGAGTGTCATGTACATAAAGAGATACACTCAGCTAAGGGGGAGCAGTATTGCAGTTCTTTGATCCAATAACAAATGTCTAGTGAACCCGCATTTGGACAACCTTTAGAAATTGCAGAGCTGTTAGAGGTTGACTCATTTGCTCTTCACAGCATCCTTCCAGGTAATTAGTACAGGCATTTTTAGAGGTTGAAAATCTGAGGCTTACAGCTAGGAAGCAGGGGAACTACAATTCAAACCCAGGTATGTCCAGCTTCAGGTTAACAGTTCTTTGAATTGTACCACAGATGCCTCTTCAGCAAATGCTTCACAACCTTCTAACCTGCCCAAGAAGTTAATTTCACTTCTGCTATCTCGTTCTACCTCCTCTCTTTCCACAAAGGAAATGAAAGCTGGGTGCAGTGGCTCATACTTGTAGTCCCAACACTGGGAGGCTGAGGCGGGAGGATCACTTGAGACCAGGACTTCAAAACCAGCCTGGGCAACAAAGCAAAACTTTATTTAAAAAAATAAAGAGTTAAAATGAAGCACCAGAGCCCTTCACTGCCCCAACCTGCTCACCTCATCTCTGATCATGACAATCAGCCCTTCCCATGTCCACCTTTGCCAGGGTCACTAATTGTCCCATGACCTCCTTTCTTTGCATTTCCAGCTCCCAGAATCAAAGTCAGTCAAAGCTGACTGGGACCCCAGAGGCCACCTAACCTAATTTGGTATTGCACAGATGAGAAAAGCCCAGAAAGAGGAAGAGACCTGTCTGAATTCATACAGAGGAACAGTTGCAGCCCTCCTCTCTTCCACTTTTATCAAAAACCCCTTATCTTCTATCACTTCCTTTGAACTCCTTATTCCATTCCTAACCTTAACCCTCTTGAACTCTGTCCCCAATAGCCTTAGAAGGTGCCACCATCAAGACACCAGTGCTCTCATGCCTGCTAGCTGAGGGGCAGGGAGTCTTCCCAATGACAGACTCACTTTCCAAATTGTCCTTGATTAAGCAGCGACTCTTGGGAGGTGAGTGAAGGGAGAGATTTTACCATCCTGACCCCTGAGCCAAGGGGCTGCTGGAGCCACCAGCTCTGTATGTCAAGAGGACAGGAGTTTTGGCATTGGTGTCACAGTGAGAGTGACTGGGCCAGAAATTTTTTGTTTATGCTTTCTGATATTCCACAAATTTTCTAACTTTCTGATATTCCCTAAGTTAGATTTCTTCAGAAAAGAGAAATTTGAGCAATAAACTGTAAAATAATCCTGTTGGTCAATTATGTCTACCGTGTTTACAACATGGTAGACATTTGTGTTTCCAACTAATGCCCTGTTTGAGAGACATAATTTGTTCTTTATAATAATCCCTTATTGTTATATATTGAGATTATTCCAGCTTTTTTCTAGTATAAGCCGTCCAGAGGAAGAACAGCTGAGTTTAAATTCTAGAAGCAAATATTTAAAGTTTTAAAAGGCAAATTTGAAAAGCAAAAATGAAAAAAATCTTTAAAAAAAGATATGAAAAGATTACAAAACTGCTTGGGTATACCAAAAAAAAATTATCAAAAAAAAATCATTGGTGATGTTTATTTTCAAACCAATTTATCACGTTAACCAGCTTGGTTTCAGCCAAATTACATGCTTCCTTTGCATTATTGAACCTGGAAACCTAACTTTACACTTCAATAGAGTAATACACTATTACTCTATTGTACACTATTACTCTATCCACTATATGGCAGGATATATGCATGAATATCTAAAATGTTTAACCCAACTGTATCTTAGGCAGAAAGGGAAGATTTTTAGGAAGCTACTGGGATAGATTGTGTAACTCAAGGAAATTCACACATTTGAATCAAGAGAAGTACACGGATGTAGCTAGGCTAGGTGTTCAAACGAAGCTAGGGACTTAAATGCCACCAGAACATCATTTTCTTATATGATACTTTATTGTCTTTCATTATAGACTAACTTTTTGGTAGCAGGAAACATGCTACCAGTGAAGCCAAGCCTTCCCTCTTAATACTTCTATCACCAAAGAGGAACTGGCTTTCTTTTTCAGAGTTTAAAAGAATAGCAGAGAAGGATTATGAGGAACATTTCTTGGTGCAGGTGCCTTCTTTTAAATTAGTGAAGCAAGGTTCAGAGGCAAAGTACCATGGGTTGCCAGACTCAGGTCAGCAATCTAATCTTGAACCCATCAATTGTGGCCAAGATCTAGGATCATACAGCAGCAGGAATCATATAGCTGGGAGAAGGGAAGAGGGGGTATATTGAGGAAGAAATTGGAAGCTATTTCCAGAAGAAAGTGAGTTGGGCAGATAAAGTAAGAGGTCCCTTTAAAATTTACACCTAGTTGATGGCATGAGGCTCAAGAGTATACATCAGAGAAAGGCAAAAGCCAACTAGAATAGTTCCTAAATGCAGTTTTAATCTTGTTTGCAATAATTTTGAAGGGGTGAAGCCGTCTGCATCAGTCCTAGTCATCCAGGAGAAAATATATTATTATTTAATAGAAACTTGATCAGCTGAGGCAGCTTAAGGACATAAGCCTGGGAAAAAAAGACCTAGGGACAGGCTTCAAAATGGCTGACTTAGAGGCATTTGAATAGAGCATCCAGGAGAACGCTGGAAATCAACAGAGAAGTGACAGGAAACAGCTGAGGCATGAGAGGAGAGGGAAATTAAGCAACTGGCTCAGCCAGGATTGACTAGGAGCCCAGAGGGGCTAGTGTGGGGAAAGGGAGAGATGCACAGTGAGAGATCCCCAGTGGTCCACATTCCCACCACAGTCTCTTGCGACCCTACCCATGGGACAGCCCCTGGATCTTCATGGGCCCAGAGACTAGCATAGGGAGCTGTCTAGAGACCCTGCAACAGCATTGCTCCAGAGAGGGAACTCATGCTGGGTCCCCTACACTCCCTGAGTTCTAAGCAGCTACAGCATGGCATCATTTTGCAAGCCCAACCCACACCAGATTGCATTCTACCCTGGGGCACAATGGCCCCTGCTCTGCGTGCCTGCAGCCCCATTGATATACCCCCATGTACACCCAGAGATGTACAGGAGCATAATACCAATTGGACCCAGCAGAACACCAGGGTTCCGAGCATTCTAACACACATAGTGTCCTGGACCCTATGGGGAATGGACGGTACAACACACTAGGAAAGCTACCTTTGGGACAAAGGGAACCAAAAATGCATGTTCCCTAGGGCCTGATAACTGCCTACCTGGGAGGGCTACCACAAGCAGCAACTCAACTCCCCCCAGCAGAGGAGCTGCTGTGCACATGCCCTGAGGACAAGCTGAGCCACTTGTCCACTGCAGCCCCTGCTGCTGCCACTGATAAACCAAAGCACATGCCACTGGCAGTGACTCCACCTGCCAATAGCAGGGCCACTGCTACCTAGTTGCATGTGCCCTGAGGACAGGCTCCCCCAACCATTGCTGCTGCTGCTGCAGCCACCTGAATATTTCACCAGGGGTCTGGAGAGCACCCTGCCCCGCCCAACACAGCCAGCACCCGAGCACACCACCAGGAGGCCTGAAGATAGGCCTGTCTAGCCTGCTACAACCCCCACCTGCCATGCTCAGACACACTACCTGGGGGTATGGGGATTGCCCTGCCTCATTCACCACCACTCGCATCTGTGCACTCCTCCCAGGGGCCTATGGATGAGTCTACCCAGCCTGCCCCTACTGTCTCTGCGGCTCCCCACCCCCACATGCACCACCTCCCAAGCCTGTTGCAGCCACCACTGACACCAACATATGCTGTTTCAGAGTCCAAGTGTTGTGGCACCACTGCTACTGCCATTGCCCATGCCACACACTACCCAGGGGATGACAGACTCAGCCAGACTCCCAGCCTACCACGGTCACGGCCAGCACTAAAGCAAGGGCCTTCTAGAGGTCCAAGAGTCGGAGTGTTTGTACCCCCTAATGCTGGTGCTCATATACACCTTCTGGAAGCCCAAAGAAAGACACACTTGGCTTGCCACTGCCACAGCTGGGGCCTAAGAACTGATGATCTGGCATCCCCATCCCCAGGAAAACCTTACCACAGCCTCCACTAACAATTATAGCCTAAGTCACTGAAGAAATCACAGATACCACCGATGCTTTTTACAGTTGAAGAAATCATACAGAGACTACACTACTGCATGCGCGCAGAATCAAAGCTGAAGTGCCCTGCCCAACACATAGATACATCTTTAGGAAAGAGTCTTTGCCTATTAGAGCCAATCCAAAAAATTGGAAGAAGTGACTGTTAAAACAGATGCACAGATACCAGTGTAAGGACACAAGAAGTAAGAAAAAACAAGGAAGTTTTTTTCCCCCCCCAAAAAACCTAATAATTTTCCAGCAATAGATTCCAATGAAAAACAAATTTATGAAATTCTTTTTATCTTTAAAAAGGAAACAAACAGAAATCCAGAAACTAAAGAATTTAAAGAATACAATTTAAAATTGACAACAGACTAAATCAAGCAGAAGAAAGAATTTCAGAACTTGAAGACAGGTGTTTTGAAATAAGCTGGAAGAAAGAGAAAGAAAGAAAGAAAAAGTGAAGGAGGAGGGAGGGAGTGGGAGTGGGAAGGAGGGAGGAGGAAGGAGGAAATGGGGCAACAGAAAAAAAGCAAAAAAGAAAGACCAGGTATCTGAATTATGGGTATTCCAGAAGATGAAGGAAGACCAAAGTTATAGAAAATGTATTTAATGAAATAATAGTTGAAAACTTCCCAAGCGTACCAAGTGTACATCCAGATACAGGAAGCTCAGAGATCCTCAAATAGATATAACTGGAAAGTTTCTCCACAACACATTCTAATCAAGCTGTCAAAAGTCCGTGACAAAGAGAGAATTCTAAAAACAGCCAGAGAAAAGTCACATATAAAGAAATCCCCATCAGACAGCCAATTTCTCAACAGAAATCCCATGCGCCAGGAAAAAATGGGATGATACATTCAAAATAAGAAAGAAAAAAAGAAGGAAAGAAAGAAAGGAAAAAGAAAGGAAGGAAGAAAGGAGGGAGGGAGGGAAAGAAGGAAAGATTATGCAGAACAACAAGAAACCAGTTAACAAAATGACTGAAGTCCTCACATATCAATAAAACCCTGAAATGTATTGAAAGAAAAGAAAGAAGAAAGAAAGGAAGGAAGGAAGGAAGATTATGCAGAACAACAAGAAAACAATTAACAAAATGACAGGAGTAAGTCCTCACATATCAATAAACCCCTTGAATGTATTCCACTTAAGAGTGGGAAAAACTGACTGAATGGATTTTTAAAAAATGCCTCAACTATATGCTGCCGATAAGAAACTCACTTCACCTTGTAAAAGACATACAAACTAAAAGTAAAGAGATGAAAATGATATTCCATGCAAATGGAAAGCACCACAAGCAGAAGTAGCTATATTTATATTCTATAAAACAGATTTTAAGTCAAAAACAGGTGACATATCCAGGTAGTTGTGGTGATGCTGGCCAAATAGTGCTCAGCAGGTGAGAATGAAAACCCAGGTTCAAGTGGAATAATAAGAGCTTGAATGTTTTCATGTGCTAATGTTGCACACTTGTAAAAAAAAAAATTAGGAAATGGAAAATATAAATTAGTGCACATTGATATGCATTTTGGGGCAAAGAGACATTGTTTGGTTCCACGATTTGTCCTTAAAGTGAAAGAACATTTAAAGCTTAGACTTACCTGGCTGTAGCAATGCTGTTCTATTAACAAAGAACTAAAACTTACATCCACATTTAATTTATGTAAATTATGTAAAACCTAGTATAGTGAGCATAATAGCCTGTCAATGTTTGATTCCTTTTACCCCTCAGTAAGTTTATTTTTACCATATTCCTGCCTGCCTTTCTGATCTTGTTGAATCAGCCTGTGGACTAGCGTGTTAAAGAAATGTTATTGCCAAAGTAATTGTGAGAAAATTGGTATGCCATGCAGATACCATGTAGAATCTTCTTGTAACATAAAAAATGCCGTTTTATTATTGTTTGTGCCTCAACTGTTTAAGTGAATATTAAATGGCTTGGGGGGAAAAAATGTCAAAACAGGAAAAGGAGACAAAGAATGTGTTATATAATGGTAAAAGAATCAATTAAACAAGAGGATACAATAATTCTAAATGTACATGCATTCAACACTGGAGCACCCAGGTACATTCCGCAAATTCGTTAGATCTAAAGGGAGATATATATACATAATATATATTTGTGTATGTACATATATCCTTTCTGCCATCCTTTTTTTTTTAAAAAAAAAAAAAAGGAGACTTGCTTTCCCTTCTGATTTTCTTCATTTTTCTGCTATCCATTGATGTATGTCATTATCCCATAATTTCAATATAAATAATTTCAAATATTTTAATTTTTTTTCCCATTTTTGACAATATATTCAGTGCAGTTGTTTGGACTTACTTTAATACAATCAACTGGTCCCATTGGTTTCTGCCTTAGATTCATTGTTCCCTTTCTATGGAACACATATTTGAATAACATTTTTTCAGAGAGAATATATGCATTTGTATAATTCCCATTGTCTTGCATACAAATAGCTTGATTATATATAAAATTTTTGAGTCGCATGTTTTTCTTTCAAAGCTTTGTAAATGCTTACCTTCTAGGGCTGCTTTTCCTATAATATGTCCTGGGGAAAATAAGCCATGAAAAATGCTTCAGGAAAAAGGTCTCCATGGTTATTTAACTATAGGAAAAGTTTCATTCCTACAGAAAAGTTACATTTTCTATCAGAAACATACCAGGCAAAGTAGCATTGTATAGGCCATGAGCCCTCCTGAGATAATGAAGATGGACTAATTTTATTTCTGGTGTTTCTAAGCTACTTGACCACAGTAATACTGAGAGAAAGCAAATGACCAAAAATAATAGATAACATCATTTCAGCATTTACTATGCAATAGGCACTGTTCTAGGACTTAGTCTGTGTACATTTTCTCATTTAATCCTCACAAGAGTTCTAGATGGGGGATAGAATTTTTCAATCTGTTTTAACAAATGAGGAAACAGAGGCACAAAGAACTTAAGAAAATAAGCTTGAAATGCTGAAGCTAAATTGAAACCCAAGTAGTTAGCTCTGTACCATTATTCATATCCTTAAGCGTTGACAGGGAAGGGCAATAAAGGCAACTTCTGTATCTTTTCTAAGCCTGAAAAACACAGCAAAAAACATCTAATTGTGCCAGAAAAGAAAGAGAACTTTCCACCAACTAGAGGTACAGTCTACTAGACTGTCCTAGAATTTGCCACTGAATTATGGCAAAGGCACTTTGGGGGGTAATCTGATGATCGTCCATGCAAGTGCTCAAACTCTGCTGTTGGCCAACATCCAGGACCCATCATTGAATACTCATCACCTCATCAATTCATCCTCCTCAACTGACGGGCAAAACAACATCCAAATATTCATTGCACATCTGTGCCGGGCAGATTATACATTAGCAATTCAAATCTGGCGGGTGCACTGGCCATTCCTGCAAATGCGTCTGTTTGGGTGAGATGCCTTGTTGTCTGGGATGGATAATAAGGCAACTCGGTCTAATCTTGAAGAACAATCAACCCATCTTGCGAAGGTGACTGGCTGTGTGTGTTCTTGCCCTGGCAGCATTGGAACAATGGCCCCATAATGCACTCGACTCAGCTGGCAATGAAGTCCCATCCTGATTAGTAGCCGTGGCTGATGTCAATCACCACAGGATGCATCATTGTCCTCTGGTCCCCAACACAGTTTATTTACAGGAAAACAAAGGCTTTGGGGGGCCATGGCTGCTTCCCAGAGATTGCAAAATAGATTGAGCTGTCAAGCACACAAAGTAGATGAAGATTAATGAGTTGTGCAGACAATAAAT
The DNA here is from genome assembly GCA_004027715.1 of Plecturocebus donacophilus. NCBI lineage: Eukaryota > Metazoa > Chordata > Mammalia > Primates > Pitheciidae > Plecturocebus > Plecturocebus donacophilus. The sequence continues at coordinate 72,372 of PVKP010001149.1, forward strand.
ATGAAGAGATGACCATGAATATGCTAATGGGCATTATCCATATACACCGTAATTGCTACCAAAATTAAAAGGTGGCATGAAGAAGATGGGTCACAGGGTGACAGGGAGATAATCTTGGATGCTTGAGACACTCACCCGAGATAAGGCTCTCTACAGGTTTCCTTTTTCCCCATTAAACCGTCTTGAGGTATCATTATGCACACACTATCTGAATAAGCTCCTTTGGAATAGAGATGTTAGGGGCAGGGTGAGGGTGGGAAGCTGGAAAAGTTACTTTAGGGAAAGGTGTAATTAGAATAAGAAAGGTGCTTATCAAAGGCAAGAAGTGATCAGCTGTCAGGCTCCCACTTTATCCCCAGGGGCAGAACTGATGAGAGATGTCACTTCAAACTTCAGATTCCCCAGGCTAGAGCCACAGGGATTATTGAGAATGGTATTTAGAATACCTTTCAGGAAGGAGTGGGTGATTTTTCAAAGTATTCTAATATTCTAATTAAAAAAACAAAACAAACATAATAAAGTTGAAGAACTTAATGTTTTAAGGCAAATGAAATCTGGCTATCAGCAATGATTTGACCTTGGAAAAGCTATGCTCTGTAGTACTGTGGCATAGCCATGGCATGGCTGAGTCTCACCCTGTCTTGCAGTCAGTCCTCACAGTCCTCCGCGTGGCAGGATGGTGACCTCTGTCCCCATTCACAGCCTTTCTTCCTTTCCACACTCCTGTCTGTGGATGGGAGTTAAATTATTATAATAATACTCCTAAGTAACGCTATGAGAGGCCACGAATAACAGAAAGAGAGAGAAAGGTTTCCTTGTTTCACGGGTTCTCTGTTCCGCACAATCTACTCCGCAGAGGTCTAGGAGACGCTTCCCCAGGTTGTGGGAACTCACCTTCGCTCCTTCAGGATAGAGACCAAACATGTTTCTTGACCTACCCCGGGTGAAGGACTAGCAGGATGAAACCACAGTTTCAGGATGAAGAGCAAAGGGTGAAAAAGAAGAAGAGAAGTCAGGAAAAGGAAGAGGTTCCAGTCTCGGGCTGGACTGAAAATCTGCCTAACAAAGAAAAAAGGAAAGTTTGTAGAAATGTTTGAAGCACACTTACTGAAATGGGTGAGAGAAAAAGGTACTGCATTAACTTTAGAAATGAGTGAGGACTGGTCAAGAGAAAGGCCAAGGGACTGGCATGTAAGCACTGTGGTCTAGTGACGAAGGTGTCTCCCACAGGGGTATGGGTCAACAATTCTGGAACCAGCACATATGTATACCAGAATTCAACAATTAAGTAAATAGGTAACAGATGGTAGAAGCCAGGCTTCTCACTGTTGGAGCAAGACGTTCCAGGTAAGCAAGTGGAGAAGGCTACACTGATTGATGTAGTAATAGAGCAGAGTTGAAGACAGCAGCATGCACTCATATTAAACTTAATATAGATCCAGGTGGCTACACAAAGAAATATGGATATATTTATATGCACAGGTTAGTGTACACACATCTATTTCCTTGCTCTGTCAGCTGAGAGGGCTTAGAAGCAATGACACTCCAGGGGCAATGACACCCTAGTAGCAACAAGCATGCCTAGCACTTAGATCTTGATTTTATTTGTTTTGTTTTGTTTTTTGAGACGGAGTTTCTCTCTTATTGCCCAGGCTGGAGTGCAATGGTGGGATCTCTGCTTACTGCAACCTCCACCTCCCAGGTTCAAGTGATTCTCCTGCCTCAGTCTCCCGAGTAGCTGAGATGACAGGCACCCACCATCACACCCTGCAAATTTTTTGTGTTTTTAGTAGAGACGGGGTTTCACCATGTTGGCCAGGTTGGTCTCAAACTCCCAACCTCAGGTGATCCACCCGCCTTGGCCTCCCAAAGTGCTGGGATTACAGGTGTGAGCCACCGCACCCAGTCAATCTTGGTTTCTAATCCCATTCTCCAAGAAAAGGAACCAAGACTCCTCAGTGTAATGGCTGATGCTAGGATGTTGCAGGAAATATACACGCTAAGCCTGGAGCATCTTGTAATGCCAGAAAGTAAGGAAGTGCTTTTGTTTTGTTTTGTTTTAAAACCATATTGATTGAGAATATACCAGTGGGACACAAGAGCACCAAAATAAAGTAGTACTAGAATGTAACCCAAAGAGCCAAATAAATATCCATGACTTCACACTGATAGAAATAAACGAGTGAATACACAAGCAGGAGAGAATAGAATAGATCTCCCACTTATTTATTCACTCGTATTTATATTGGAGTGGAATAAATCTCCCTGCAGAATTCCAAATAGTTTATGTAGCTACCCTACTCTCAAGGATGTAGAGTATAATTCCCTACTCTAATTTTGGGCTGTGTATAGTTCCTTGCTTCCAAAGAGTACAGTATGAAAAGGGGGAAAAAGTGTAACTTTACAGCCAAGAAAGCTGACAAATGCTACCTCAACCAGGTGATTGAGGTCAGTATCATATGTCATGTTGATAGGATGTGCCCTTGATCTGATGTAATGAGAATGGCGCTTTACCTCTGTGGTCTTTTTCCTCAAAACCCATAACCCCAGGCTAATCATGAGAAAAACATTAGACACATGCCAGTAGAGGGGCATGCTACAAAATACCTGACCAGTCCTCCTCAAAACTGTCAAAATCATCAAAAACAAAGTTTGAGAAATTGTCACAGACAAGAGGAGGTTAAGGAGAACTGACAACTACATGTAATTTGATATTCTGTATAGGATCCTGGAACAGAAAAATGACATTACATAAAATGGGTAAAAATTAAGGAAATCTGAATAATGTTTGGACTTTAGTTAGCATTTTTTTTTTTTTGAGATGGAGTCAAGCACTGTTGCCAGGCCTGGTATGCAATGGCACGACCTTGGCTCACTGCAACCTCCGCCTCCTGGTTTCAAGGGATTCTCCTGCCTCAGCCTCCTGAGTAGCTGGGATTACAGGCGCACACCACCACATCTGGCTAATTTTTTGTATTTTTAGTAGAAATGGGGTTTCACTATGTTGGCCAGACTGGTCTCCAACTTCTGACCTCATGACCCACCCACCCGGCCTCCCAGAGTGCTGGGATTACAGGCATGAGCCACCGCGCCTGGATAGTTAGTATTAATGTATCAGTAATGGTTTATGAACTGTGACCACTGTACCTTACTAAGAATGTTGAGAATATGGGAAACTATGGAATATGTGAGAACCCTCTGAACTACTCTGCACTTCTTCTGTATGTCTAAAACTATTCTGAAATTAAAAGTTCAGTTCAAAAAAAAAAGAGTTTGCAGCATCTTTTGTGCTCAGTAGAAAGCTTGCAGTGAGACTAGTCATTTTAGTCATGGATTGTGCCTGCATACCCTTCCAGAAGTTGTGCATGTAACAGCTGGGGTGCTTAGTTTGCAAGCAACAAACATCTACTCTGACTAATTTACAAGGGGAATAAATTTATTGTAGGATATTGAGTAGCACACAGTATGTGAGAGAGCCTAAAACCAGCCTTGGAGGCCATTCAGCTGGGACAATGTTGGAAACCAGGCTCAGAACCCGCCCTGTGGAGACTCCGCTGTTGCTGTTGTGGACCCACAGCTCAGAGTCTACAATGCCAGCCCTCTGCTGTTCCATTCAGATGCAGCCACCAGATCTGCCGCCTCAGGAAACTGTTGTGGCTGCTCTGGCTGCCAACGCCCTTGCTAGAATGCCTCCTGCAGGGTCCCTCCCTCTCCACTTCAAGCGCTTGTAATTCAGTTCAGGAGCGATGAGTCTGACTGGCTGAGCCCAGGCCGTGACTCTGCTTGGTGCAAGGGAGATTGGGATGTGAGTGTCCGGCATGTTCAGCTTCTACAGTGGGAGGAAAAGCCATGACTGGGCTGGGTTTTTCCCTAAGTTGTGAGAAGTTGGCATTTCCTTTTATTTACAGCCTACAACCAACCATAGGTAAAGCCAAGTGGGGAACTGAGTGACCTTAGTTAAGGGGGAAAATGCCATCATTGAAGAAAAGTAAGTAGCTAAGACCTGAAGCTCTAGATGGCTAGCTTCACTCTGCTGAGCCCAGCTTAGATGTGACCAAAACAGTCCTTTTTTTTTTTTTTAGTCGAAACACTTTGAACAGCTTCGCAGGAGGATTATTCTGGAGATGGCATCGCTTTTGTTTTCTTTAAGCTCATGCCATCATTTCTGGAGAATGCTGTGACGAGAACCGTCATCATTCAGAAGCCACCTACATACAGCGGGGGTCCATGCATGCTTAGGTGCCAGAGCTGCTCCCTCCACTGGCGACTGTGCACGGCAGAGGGTGCAAGGGAAGAGGGGCAGGGCTCCAGCTTTGTAATTAGACAACTCAGACTCTGGGTCCCTGCTCTGCCACACTCTAGCAGGCAACATTGGGCAAGGTATGTTTTGGAAGCTTCGTCATTCACACTCTTCTTCATGTGTGCTCACACACCAGCTCTCCTGGCACACTTGCCACTCTGAACTGGAACCATCTGTTAATGCACCAGCAAGCCCACTGGACTATGCCCTGCTCATTCATTTCTGGACCCCTGGTGTTCAGGCCAGGGCTGGCACACAATAAGCACTCATGGATGTCTGAATAAATAAATGTATGTATGGGGGTGGCAAGAGAGCTGTGTGCCCTATAGAATGCCCTCAGTCAGCAAGAATTGCTTATTGAAAATTTTGTGAACTTGAAGTCAAAGAAATGTGGATTCAAGTTCTTCTTAGCAGTTTGATCAATGGGGCAAATAAGAGCTCTTCTGAGTCTCAGTTTTTCTTTTGTAAAAGGGGGTTAATAATGAGGCAGACAGTGTTAAGTGGCTACCCCAAGGAAATTCCCAAATCCCTTCTCTCTTCTCACCACTACAGAAGCTAGAAAAGCTAAACACTCAGTTTCCCGGTCTCCCCTGTGGCTAGCAGTGACCATGTAACTCATGTTAGGCCAATGAGTTGAGAGGGGAAAGATTAAAGAGAGATAAGCACAGTGTGGACCCAGAAAATCTGAGACACGTCTCAGTTAATTTAGGAAGTTTATTTTGCCAAGGTTGAGGACATGCACCCATGACACAGCCTCAGGAAGTCCTGACAACATGTGCCCAAGGTATTCAGGGCACAGCCTCGTTTTATGCATTTTAGGGAGAGATGAGACATCAGTCAATGTATGTAAGAAGTACTTTGGTCAGTCTGGAAAGGCAGGACAGCCTGAAGCCAAGGGAGGAGGACTCGGAGAGGGAAGGGAGCTTCCAGGTCACAGATAGGCGAGAGACTAAGCACTGAATTCTTTTGAGTTTCTGATTAGCTTTTCCAAAGGAGGCAATCACATGTGTATTTATCTCAGTGAGCAGAGGAATAACTTTGTATAGCATGTGAGGCAGGTTTGCCCTAAGCAGTTCCCAGCTTGAATTTTCCCTTTAGTGATTTTGGGGGCCCAAGATATTTCCCTTTCACAAAAGGAAAAGAAAGTTTCTCACAACCTCAGCCTCTACCCTTCCTCCTGCCTTTGAGTGCAGATGTAGGGCTCCACCCTTGCGACCTCATCTAAATCTAATTACCCCCAAATGCCCCATCTCCATCTCCAAATATCACATTTGGGGTTAGGGCTTCAACATGTGAGTTTGAGGGGGACACAATTTAGTCCATAGCAGAGATTTATGTTGAAATATATAGGGATGAAGGATCATTATGTCTGAAAATTACTTTCAAATTATTTTGAAAATAAAAAGAGAAATAGAGTGAGATATAAGGTAAATATGAAAAATGTGAAAGTAGATAATAGGCTTATGGAACCCGGTTAGCTTGATTTACTCACTTTTGTGTTTTTCTTCATCCACTCGCTACTTTCCTCCCAAATCCATTCTTTGGTCTGCCTGGCCCATGGTGGATGCTCGATATGTTTGTTGAATTAATATTAAAAATAAAGTTCTCCTTATCGGCTATTGTCTATGTGATTAGCTAGAGACATGTTTTTAAGCCATTTGCAAAAAATACCCACAATGAATTCCTTTCTTAATACAATCTGCTTAAAATCACAGTTTAACCTTGCTTTTTCTTCCCAGAGTTAAGTATCACGTGAAAATGTGCTTGCTGTCTGTCCCCAGATGCCCCAGCCTGTCCCTCCAGACTCCAGGAGGCCCAGCTCCCTTTTTCTTTCCCTGTGTACCTTCTGCCCTCACTCAGAATCCCTACCGCTCCAAAACCTTGGGAACAAACCACTTGGACAAAAGCAATCTAATGGAAGACAGTACAAATGTTGTACCCTGTGAAAAATTAGTTAAAAGAACTGGCAAGATAAAACGTTTAATTGCAAGTAATGTATAAAAATCAAAGTAATGAAAACAGGAGGCACAGCAGTGGACCGTAGTTCATTGTTTGAGAATGAATTAGATCTTTACAAAACTCTGAACATTTTCAGATTCTTTCATTGTTGCAGTGCACCCTTTATTACTTTGTTCTTATTCCAAAGGTACTTATGTCTATCATAGAAAAATCAGGGCTGGGTGGTAGCTCAAGCCTGTAATCCCAGCACTTTGGGAGGCTAACACGGGAGGATCACTTGAGCCCAGGAGTTCCAGACAAGCCTGGGCAACACGGCGAAATCCCATCTCTACAAAGAAACACAAAAATTAGCCTGACAGGGTGGCACTTGCCTGTAGTCCCAGCTACTCAGGAGACTGAGGTGGGAGAATCACCTGAGCCCAGGAAGGTTGAGGCTGCAGGGAGTCGTGATTGCACCACTGCCCTCCAGCCTGGATGACAGAGCAAGACCCTGTCTTGAAAAAAGAAAAAGAAAAATCAGAAAATGAAGACAAGGAAAATGAAGTCATTCTCACCCTGAGATGACTGTCATGTTGTTGTAGGTCCTTTTAGATTTTTTTCTTTGGTAATGATAATAGACATTACTATGGAGTGAGTGCCTACTGTGTACCAGGCACAGTTTAGCCCTCACAAGACTACGAGGTTAATATCCCCATTCTACAGATGACGAAATTGAGGCTCTAAGAGGATGAGTCACTTGCTCATGATCACACCGCTAGAAAGGACAGAACCAGGGTGAGACCGCCACATCTGCTCCCCTCAAAAGCTCCAATGCTGCACTACCTCCCGTGTGTTCCTCTGTAAAAACCAGCTTCTGTCTCGCAGTCCCCTACTGTTGCTTCATGATATTGCTTCTAGCTTTTATTTGTTTTTCATTGTTGCTGTAACAAATTAGCAACAATTAACAGAATTAACTTTAGTGGCTTATTTCACTTAAGTTCTGGGAGTCAGATGCCTACAATGAGTCTTCTGAGGCTGAAATCAAGGTGTCAGCAGGGACGGTTGCTTCTGAGAGCAGATCTGGAAAGAATCTGTTCCTTGGCTCTTGCGGCCCCTAGAGGCTGCCTGTATTCCGTGGCCCTTGGCTACATGACTCAGTTCTCTGCTCTCATCATCTCCCCTCCCTGCAACTCCTGTCTCTCTCTTATAAAGACTCCTGTGATTATATTGCACCCAGATATTAATAATTCAGGATAATCTCCCCATGTCAAGATCCTTAATTTAGTTGCATTTGCAAAGTGACTTTTACCATGGAAAGTAACATTCATAGGTTCCAGGGATTTGGACATGGGCATCCTTCGGGGACCATTATTCAGTTCACCATACAGCTTTCAGCTTTTTGACCCAAAGTACAGAGCAAGAGTCATTGACTCTCCTCTGAGTCTCCCACCCCACATTTCAGTCTCCCATCAGGGACCAGCTCCTGCTTGCTCTGACACTTACCAACGATCTTGGATACTAACCAATCCCATTGCCTGCTAGTTTCCTTCAAACATAGTGGAGGCTTGTTTTAAGCCACTAAAGTAAATTGTGTTAATTGTTGCTAATTTGTTACAGCAACAACGATGAGCAATGCAGTATCAGGCTGACCTATTTCAGATTCTCCTGAATCACCCCCCAACACACACACATTTTATTTCATCCTTCTCTAGAAGAGATGTATTGAAAATAATCCCACCTACCTTCTCCATCTTGTGAAACTTTCAAGAGTCAGCAGGAGCCTGGAGGTCTCCAGGTCCTGAGGCCCTTTCCGTTGCCATAATATTTAATTGGAATGACTTTAACCCTAAATCCATATGTGATGGGAAAGAGAGAATCTTCCTAACATCACTGAAGAGCTGCAGGGGTAAGGGACTTTCATTTCCTTAGTCACATAAATGTCCAGTTTTCTACTTCCCAGCTCCAGTAACATGCAACAACTGCCCCTTTCCCATAACTCTCCATCCCACGTCGAACACCCAATTCCTTCAACCTCCAAAGCACCATCAGTGCCAGCAGAGTGCGTATAGTGGTATGTGAGTTCATTCCTGTTGCTATAACAGAATACCTTAAATAGGGTAATTTATAAACAACAGAAATTCATTGCTCATAGTTCTGGAGGCCGGGAAGTCCAAGATCAAGGTGCCGGCAGATCTAGTGTCTAATGAGGTCCTGTTCCTCACAGATGGTACCTTCTCTGCATCCTCACATGTGGAAGAAGGGCAGAGAGGGTAAACTCACTCCTTAAACCCTTTTATAAGAGCACCAATCCCACCCATGAGGGTAGAGTCCTTGTGATCTAATCACTTCCCCAAAGCTCCATCTCTAAATACCATCACTTTAGAAATTAAGTTCCAATATATGCATTTTAGAGGGACACCAACATTCAGGTCATAGCAAGTAGAGTCAACAATTACCCACTACCACTTAGGTGTTACATAATAATAACTGTCTCCTCTGCAACATGTTTCATCTTGTACCCAAGCCTCTACCCTTTCTCTGATGAGGAAATTCAACCTAGGGCAGGGGTACCTTAAGCTTCTTAATTAAACGTAACTCAATCTCTTCCCATTTAGAATAGTCTCCTTGGTATGGCTTCAGTTGATTTAAAATTAACATCCATAAAGTCAGAAAGCTTTCTCCAGTTGAGCATGGTGACTCATGCCTGTAATCCCAGCACTTTGGGAGGCTGAGGTGGGCAGATCATGAGGTCAGGAGTTGGAGGCCAGCCTGGCCAACATGGTGAAACCCTGTCTCTACTAAAAATACAAAAATTAGCTGGGCGTGGTGGCAGGCACCTGTAATTCCAGCTACTCAGGAGGCTGAGGCAGAAGAATCGCTTGAACCTGGGAGGCGGAGGTTGCAGTGAGCTGAGATTGCGCCACTGCACTCCTGGTGATCGAGTGAGACTCCGTCTCAAAAAAAAAAGAGAGTTTTCTCCATTCGTAGCTTCTCCATTCCCCACCTCCTAATTTTTGACATGGTATCAGCACAGTGATGGGAAGGGTGACCTTGGGTGCTTGTACTCCCCTCTGCGTCCTCACTGGCCTTTACTACTCCATTCTCCTCCTGTGGGGTCCTGGGCATACTATGATGGGGTCTTCTAGGGCTAAGGGTGGATGATCTGGTCTGGGAGTATCAAACAGACAATTAAAGTCCTTCTATAGCCCGAGGTCCCAAGACCCTGCTTTTTGTAGCTCCCCTGTGCTGTCCCCTAATTGATGTAAGTCAGGTAGTTCTCCCAGAGGTTCCTCATGCCCCACCAGGCCATGTGGGAATTCTTGGATTTCTCTCCAGGAACTGGATATCCATCCAGGAGCACTGTCCTGCGCATCCATCTCTTCTCTCTCTAGTGCTACCGCTTCCATGTTAGACACAGCCTCACACCAAAGGTTGGCTTCTCCAAGAAGCTTCGAGTAGCAGTCCTGCTATCTCTTAACTCCTCCACACTTAGCTGATGCTTTCTTCTGCTTGCACTTCTCTCTGAGGTTCAGCCCCAAGATGATAATGTATTGGTCAAGCTATTGCCACACAAATGCTACATAACAAGCCACCTCAAAACTCAGTGGTTTCCTACAACAAGCATTTTTTTTCACTTGCAGTTGTGTGGTTTGCCCGGGGCAGCTCTGCCTTAGGATGCAGGTCAGCTGGAGTTGGCTCCAGGTTTGGACTGGGATCAGATTTAGTCCACATCACCTTACATTCCCCTTGGAAAATCAAAGAAGCACAAAAGAACGCAGGCTGTGCACTGCCTCTTAAGGCTCTGGCTCAGATTTACTTCCCACTGGACTAAACAAGTCATCTAGCCAGATTCATCACCAATGAGACAGGAACCATAATCTACTCATTCTGTGCACCACAAGGCCACGAGACTACAAGATATTCAGGCTTTACTAGAAAGTCAGAAGAGGGTTAAACTCTTCTGACTTCCCAGAGGACTCTGAGAAGGCTTCAAAGAGGAGATGACTTCTGAGCTGTTTTAAACGAACAGTTTTTTGGTTTTTTTTAACCAAATGGCTCTGAAAGGAAGAGCAACCTGGGCAGAGGCTGTATGTTACGGAAAGTGTGCAAGCAGTGAGAGAGCCTGTGGTGAGGCTCAGAAGCCCACTGTGCTGGGAGGCGAGCCTGTAGGGTGGCAGAGGCTGACCGCAGAGGATCCTAGGAGCCAGCTAAGGATCTAGAGGCTTGGACTTTGTTCTAGAAGCCATGGGCAGTCTGTGATGGGGTCTGGACCAAGGAGGAGGCCTGAGCAGGTTTGGATATGTGAGAGTCACACAACAGGCAGGGAGGAGGCAAAAAGTAGTCTCCCCACTCCCAAAGCAGGGGTCTCCCCAATCCCAAAACAGGGGTCTCCCGAATCCCAAAGCAGGGGTCTCCCGAATCCCAAAGCAGGGGTCTTCCCGCTCCCAAAACAGGGGTCTCCCCAGTCCCAAAACAGGGGTCTCCCCACTCCCAAACCAGTGCTCCTTCCATTAGGATCCCTGACTACTTCCAGTCATGCCAGGCTCCAAATGCCAGTGCTTCCTCCTCTGCTCTCCTCCTGTTGAGAATTACCACGGCTTCCTCACCTTAATGGGGAAGGAAGGGCGAGCAGGACCCTTTCAATGACCTCGGAAAAGGAACTGCTCCATTTCACATGACCTATCTTCACAATTTGGATGGCTGCAGACCATCAGTGTAAACTCCTAGTCTCTATCCTATTTATTTCAGTTGATGACTCGGCATGTTTGAATAGCATATAAATTTGTGGTCAGAAAATATTAGCTTCTAAACACTGCAACCATACCCCAAATCACTTCTTTAAACTCAGATTGTTTTCCCATTCCATCACATGCGATCAGAGTTTTCATCACAGACAGATTTTTATAAGTCAGCCTTAGACCTGGGATTTATTTGTGCCCATAAACAAAACCCCAATATTAATCGCAAACTATTTCTGATTCTCTGTTAACATCCTTAAACATCTTGTGTCCCTGGAGACTCTTTGCCCTGTCATATGAAGATGATGTTTTAAGATTTGTATTTCCCCAAAGAAGCAAGTAGATCATAAAACTTAATGTATTCCGTGGTTTGGAATGATAATTTCACCAAGAGGTGAGGGAATATTTCACTGTGAATCGTTACAACACCCACGTAAGTTGTTAATATACTCCTTCCCGTTAAATATTCATCCAGCTTCTGTTTATGGAATGGCTCCTATGTCCCCAGCAGGGACTGTGGGTGGGTCTTGTATGTCGGGGGGGGTAGGGGGGAGTGAAGGACAAAGCTGTGGACAGATTCCTAACTTGGGGTAAGAAGGTTGTGAATAGAGGCCAAGGCAGGGGGATCACCTGAGGTCAGGAGTTCGAGACCAGCCTGAAAAACATGGTGAAACCCCACCTCTACTAAAAATGCAAAATTAGCCAGGCATGGTGGCCCATGCCTGTAATCCCAGCTACTCAGGAGGCTGAGGCAGAATTGCTTGAACCCGGGAGGTGGAGGTTGAGGTGAAAAGAGATTGTGCTGTTGCACTCCAGCCTGGGCAACGAGAACGAAACTCCATCTAAAAAAAAAAAAAGGTTGTGGATAGAAAGAAAATCTATCTTGTGAAGCTAGAAAGCAGAAGTTATGGCGGTGACGCAGCCATTCATGGGCAGCCTGCTGGAGACCAAGATGGGAGACAACTTTGGCTACAGAGGAGGCAAGAGCAGGGCCCCAGTTGACACTGCATGTGGCCACAGGAGTGCCTGTCCCTGGAGACCTGGCCAGGATGGAACAGAGGCATGTGCAGAGCCCAGACGCAGAGAGGTTGAAGAAAGGGGTGGGGGAAAGAGGCATGCAGCACTGGATGCTACCTGAATGCAGTGGGATTCCACTTCACCAGCATTTTCTGAGAATCTGCCTCAGCCCTATGCTTGAATTATTCCCACTCTGGGAACAGAGGCAGAGAGTTGCATGGCAAAGTGTCTTACAAGAAAGACCACAACAAGGGAACCTGGAAGCAAAGGTGTAGGAACCTCGAATTCTGTTCCTTGGGAGTAATCTCAGAAAGCTCATCAAAATGATATGGTGCTATTGTGCTATGATGAGGGTCAGTCTTTGAAAACAGGACTCAAATTCCTGCAGTTTCCTTTCCTAGCTAGGCGGCCTTGGTCCTCCGTCACTTCAGTGCCCCAATTTTTCCCTGTAAAATGTGGGTAATACTATGACCCCCTCTGAAAGTGGTCAGGAGGGTGAAATGGAATAGTATGTGCACCCAGCACTTAGCAATGAGCCTGGCACAGAAGGAGAGCCGTGGGTCATTGATGCCATGCTTTATGAAAGGCAAAGAGGAACCACCAACAGATTTAGGTAGGAGAGTGATGGGATCCAGTCTTCCTTTCAGAAAGGAGACTGGGGTGTGGAGGAGTTGGGGCGTGCTGATGTCACAGCCAGGGAATACAGTGACTGGAGTGTCCTGACATAAGCACAGCGGCAAAGGAAGCCTCACCTGAAACTGGGAAGAGCTGTGCCTGTTGGAAGGCAAGAGGATGGAGGTAGAAAACATGAGCTCCTGGGGGAATGGGAGGGAGGCGACCACAGTTCTGAGTGATGGAAGAAATTGGAGAGAATGTGAAAGAGCTGCGAATGCTATAATTTCACAATTTCACTCTCAAACTAGTCACTGCTTCTACAGCTCTGCATTCAATGACGGAGAAATCGAGAAAGAATCATCGAGAGACACATAAATGTAGATGTATGTGTAGGCATAAAATTTTTTAGAAGAGAAAAACTATTTAGAGTCCCTAGTATTTGTTTGCATTAGTTCCTTGACCAGAGCTATCGATCTGAAATACGGTTTGGTTGTCTGTCCATCCATCCATCCACTCACTGTGTTTAGCAGCCTGTGACTATAGAAGGTACTACACCAACATTTGCTGGGTAAATGAAGGAAAGAGTGAGCGCCAATGAGATTTGAAGAGTGTGAGATTTAATTTAAAAAACCCTTCATGCCAGTGCAGTATTACAGTCCGCTTTTCATTTATTTCAATGGATAATTCAGGGAGTAATTTGGAAAATAAACCTCCACCACTTTAACTCGTATTCAAATCAAATCAACAGACCGTACAGGTGAGACACTGGCTCAGGGCACTTTCTCCAGGACTGGTGGGAGTGAATATCGATACAACTTGTGTAGGCAGTTTGTATACCCTCTCAGAATGTGTATGTATTGTACACATACTCAGGAACTTTACTTTCAGGATGTTAGCCTTTAGATAGGCTCACACATGCGTAAAATGACACTTTACAAAGATATTCACAGAGCATCATTAATAACGTTAAAAATGAGAAACAAATGTCCCACAGTAGAGGACCAGCTCAGTGATAGCGTATCCATACAATGGGATACTATTTCGCTATTTTTAAGCAAAAGCAGCCTTAAATGAGTGGTTAGAAATGATATCCAAGATATAAAGTTGAGTGAAAGTAAAGGCATGTAAGACTGTATATGTTTTTGTATTCTTAGACTGCTCCCGTGAGAATACCTAAGAAACTGGTAAGGCGTTGCCTCCAAATTGGAAAACAGATGTGGAAAGTAGACTGACTTCCTGTATCCTCTTTTGTACCTACTTTGCCTATTTCAAAAACTAACAAACTTTAATTTCAAAAGCCAAATACTAGAAAAGGATTTATAACGACAAAGCAAAATTCCTTTGCTCCATCCCTAGTCCTGCTCCCAGTGGTAATCACTTTTGACAATTTTACATCTCAAATAACATGTTAATTTTGCTACTTCTTGGATGAACAACTTCTCTATTACCTACTTATGTTCTAATAGTTGAAGACTTAGCTCACCTATAACTGCAACCACATCCTCTTCCGTCTTTTTAGAAAAGTTATATCATGTGCTAGTTCAAGATACAGCAGGTAATGCTGCAATGACAGACAACCCAAATCCCAGTGGCTTCTATCAAGAAAGGTTTGTTTCTCACTCATAGGATGTGTCTATTGCAGGTCCGTGGGGGACAGGAAGAGGCAGAATCAGTACAGTGTAATTATTCAAAACCCAAGGCTGATAGAATAGCCACCATCTCACAAAATCACCTTCTAGAAGAAGGACTGGTCACGACTCAGTTACCAGAACTAATCTCATAGCCCCATCTAACCACAGAGGGTCAGGAAGTGTCCAGAACAAGGGAAAACCAGAAATATCTTGGCAAGTGGCATTCATGACTAACACAGTTACCTTTGCAACTCTACATAAAATAGTCAAACCTCTTTTTCTTGTTATATCTATGTTAGGCATCATTTCTAGACTCCTCGTTTTGTAAGATGCAACTGTTACGTTACTAGCAGCTTCTTTGCCTTCTTTCTTCCAGCTTTGGTTCCTGACTTCTTTCAGTTATACTTTTCCCCACCCCAAACCTTTTTTTATTTTTTGTTAGGTTCACATTTCAGTAACCACAATTAATTCTCTTACGCTCTGCAATTCAGTAACCATATAAATATTATTTACTACAGAGCCAAGCAATGTGCTGCAATTGTTTCTTTGTGCATCTAATGTTTCAATCTCTGGTGCCACCCTAGGGAGTTTTCAGATGAATTCTCCTACACTCCATAAACTTCAGTTTGCTTTATAATTGCACTGAAATTTAAAAATCAATGGGAGCATTGGAAGGTACAACTGAAGAAATATGGGCCACACAAAGTATCAATGGGCCATGGGAGCCACAAAAGCCCCACGTGCCACCATAGAGCTAACGCAGCCCCCATCAGCTGGAGACTAGGACATCTGAGGCTGGACAAGGGACAGCTCCTGCAAGCACTGAAGGCAGAGCTGAGCACACGAGGCCAGGAGCCAGCTCAGGGAACGCAGCCTTGTGCTTGCTCCTCACTACCAGTCTGTGCTGGCCTCCCCTAACTGGATCGGGTGTTCTGTCATTTTCCCTCGGATGCACTGTGGGGAGAAGGGCCACATGTGCATTCACAGTAATGGTTTCCAACCACTATTCAGTTGGGACACTTCGGGGGCACTACGGAGGTCAGAAACAGCCAAAGGGCAACATGTTGTATTTTCTTGTTTAATGGAATCAGAATCAGAAGAATTAGCATCAATATAGGCTCTGTGCCAGGCACAGTGGTGGCACCCACCTGTCCTCCCAACTACTCAGAAGGCAGGAAGATCACTCGGGGCCCAGGAGTTCTGGGCTGTAGTGCACTATGCTTCGCACTAAGTTTGGCATTAATATGGTGTCCTCCCAGGAGTGGGCGACCACTGGGTTGTTTAAGGGAGGTTGAGCAGGCCCAGGTCAGAAATGGAGCAGATCAGAACTCCAGAAATGTCCTGTGCTGGACAGTAGTGGGATCAGCCACTGCACTAAGGTCTGGGGATCATAACGAGGCCTCACCTCTTAAAAAAAAAAAAATAAAGGACAAACGAAAAAGCTCCGCGTGTGTTTATTGGGACAGAGGTGGAGGGAAGCAATGGTTAGAGATCACCTAGTCCGACCCCCCCATTCCACAGATGAGGCAGTCAAGGCCCAAGGAATGGGAGGGGCATCTCCAGGTTCCCAAGCATCACAGGCTCGGCACCAGCTCCCCACATCGGTGACCTCAGTCTCCCTGCCAGCAGCTCCCATGTCAGAACAGCTCAGAGGACTGAAGGCTGGAGATGCTGGATGGGGAGAGACCCCACCACCTGCCTGCTGCACAGAGCGAGACACTCCTTAGCTTACACAGCACGTCGCCGTCAGAACCAGGGCCAGAGGGTCACCCTGCGAACTGAGACCAACGCTCCCCCTGCCCCGCCTCCCTCTCTCCCTTGAGTTCTCAGATGTAGGGAGGCGGCTCTGCCCTGCTGGCCCCAGAGCGGCCACCGTCCATGGCTGGGAGCCAGCTACATCCTGAGTGTCCTCCTCAGTCTCCGTCCTTCCCTGCAGATGGGAAGGACGCTGGCATCAAACACAGTAGGAGAAGCAGCAATGGCCGCCTTTGTACCGAAGCAGCCATTGTGAAACCACGCTGCTAAAGCCGCTTTAAAGGGCATCAGAGCTCTGGGGCAGGGAGGAGTGCCATCACCCTTCCCTAACAGAGTCACCTTTCACAACCTCCGGATTCTCCAGGCGGGTGCCCCGGCGGGCGCTTTGGGAGGATCTGATGTGTGGACCACCATCGCCCTCTCGTGGCCTGTGGGCGAAGCGCTTTATGGCCTTGTTCAGAGAACAAAGGCCGTCAGTCTCCCTCCCTCCTCCTGTTTCTGGCACCGAAACCCCTTCCTGTGGCCGCGGCGGTTTTTCATTCTGGGGGCCTTGGCCTTGGCAGTTGCAGCTTGATAGACTAATGAGATGTACATCAGCTCGGGAAACAGCTGCTGAGTGCCCGACGGAGGGGCTGAGTCCGAAGGAATGAAGCGAAAAATTGATTTATGTCAGAGGCTTTGGCAGGCATTTGCAAAATCACCGCCACCAGCGCTGCTCCAGCGCTCACGAGGCCGCGCACGCGCGTTCACATCCCCTCAATACCCACCCCACGCACCCCACACCTCCGCTGTCACTGAAACTGACTTCAAGGCCCAACTCTCACACCGGCTCCTCCAGGAAGCCCAGCTTGCTCTCTGCAGCCCCGAGCACTCCAAGGACATCCATGCCCCGGCCTGCGGCCCACACCTCTGGTTCCACCTCTGCACTGGTTCAGCCTCTGCCACGTGTCCGAGTGAGCCGGGACTGTGGCCTATGTCTCGACCTTTGAATTTCTGAGGTCAGGGGGCCGCACCTCGTGCATCCCGGAGTCAGGCCAGGCCCAGCCCTGAGGGACTCAGTCTGTTGAATGAGAGAGGCCACTTAGGCCTAGCCATCGCCTCCCAAACCCACGCCAAGCCCAACAAGAGATTCAGGCCCCTCTGGAGAAAGTGGGCTTTGCGAGTGCCCTGGCTGGCAGGGCTTTGTGACAGGTTTGAGGATGGGGCCATAGCAAGGATGTCTGGGTGGGGTGGAGTGGGATGAACTGAACACTGACAGCCTCCCCTCCCCCAGTGCTTGTTCCAGCCTCCACTTCCCCAAGGAGTCCCAGGCAAAGCCTGTCCAGCTCTTCGCATCTGCAGCAAGCCTCTGAGAAGAGAGTCCACTGGACTGAGGTTGGCTCTGGGGCAGTTATCTTGGTCCCTCTATTTCCCCATCTACCCATTAGCAGCCAAGAATATTGATTGGCATGGTTTGGGAACATGAACGGAGATGGCTGATGAAAACCCGTGAGCACCGTGGTGAGTCTTTCTGATCACCCGGGTGAGTCTTTCTGAGTGCGGGGCAGGCTGTTCCCACCACATAAACCATTCAACCACTGCTGCAAAAGGATGGAAGAGCGGTCCAGGGCGTGGGCACTGGAGCCAGACTGCTTGAGCCTGAATTCTTGCCCGGACACTTACCAGCTCTGGCACTATCTGCATATGATCTTAAAAAAGGGAGATAACCAGAGCACTCACCTCACAGAAGTATTGTGAGCAGGAAGTGAGTTAACACATCTGAAGGAATTAGAGCAGTGATTGGAGCATGGGAAGTGCTCAGGAAAACCTCGTGTCTTAAAGACATTTGTTGCTCTAATGTCTTTGGAATTAATTAACTAATTAATAGGTTGTATTTTTCCTACACAGATTTGCACTACATGCATGGATGAGGAAGCGTGAGGATGCAGTAACCTGCAACTGAAATGTTGGGTCTGATCTCCAGCCCAGGACTATGCCAAGCAGGGGCTAGTGGCAGAAATGGAAGCCACAGACCCACCGAGAACCATGAAGATCTTCATGCCAAACCAAGACCATTTAATGTTTTCATTAATGGCTTGAAGGATGGAATCGAGACCCAGCTAATCAGATTTCTGGATGATAGGAAGCTGGAAGGGATCTTAGCTACTTTGGAGGACAAGATTAAAATGCCATCCAAGCTTGACAAATTGCAGGGATGGACCTAAATCAATAAAGAGAGCAGCAATAAAGATAAATGCAAGCTACTTGAAAGAGAGCTGAGAAAATTATCCAGGTACCAAATGGTGATGAGAGAAATGAGTTTTGAGGGAGCAAGGAGGAGGTACCTGGATGTAAATTGATCAAGTCATGGTGTCTGTAAAGTGAAGGCACAACTCTGTCACCTGGTGGATCTCAAACTTCAGTGAGCGTAAGAATATAGCTCAGAGAGCTTTGAAAATGCAGATTTCTAAGCCACAGACCTGAGATTGTGATTCAGTAGTTCTGGAATGGAACTAAGAAGATTCTGGTGCAGGTGGCCCGTGGGCAGTGCTTTGAGAAAACTGGCAGAGTAAGGACGTAGCCTCTGACCACACCGTTATTTCCTAAATGTTTACTGTGTGGAATGTTTATCCCACAGGACTTTCTGTAAGAAGTGAGTCCATGGTCAAATAAGCTTGGGAATGTTCTCTGTTCAAAATAGAAAAAAATTGTGGCCAGGCGTGGTGGCTCATGCCTGTAATCCCAGCACTTTGGGAGGCTGAGGTGGGCGGATCATCTGAGGCTGGGAATTTGAGACCAGCCTGACCAACATGGAAAAACTCTGTCTCTACTAAAAAATGCAAAATTAGCAGGGCATGGTGGTGCATGCCTGTAATCCCAGCTACTCATGAGGCTAAGGCAGGAGAATCACTTGAACCCTGGAGGCCGAGTTTGCAATGGGTGAGCTGAGATCATGCCCCTGCACTCCAGCCTGGGCAACAAGAGCGAAACTCCATCTCAAAATAAAAAAGAAAGAAAGAAAAAAGAAAAAAAAATCACAAGGCAAGTGAGCACAACGGTGACCTCAACTTTTTTTTGCCATCAAATAAACTGCATAACTTGGTTCAATCTAGAGTTTCCCAAACTTTTTGATTAGGGACTCATTTTTTTCATGCGACATCCAAAAACACCTTGTGCAACACACTTCAGAAAACTCCCATTTAAGCCCCTTCCCCTTCAATTCTCTAAGATTTCTCAGTCTTCATCATTTTCACGGCCCTGTGCTGAAACCTACCCAGGGAGCTGGAATTTGTCAGCATTTACAATGCTGCTCTGTCTCCTAACTACCCTCAGTGTGAACTTTCCTTTAACGTTTAGAAGAGAGGAAAACAAGTTAACTACAGCTTGCGTCTTGGGCTTCTATTGCTTATCGACAGTGTCCCGTGCACCCAGGGTGGGTGAGAAGGCCAGGCTTTTCCTCCTCTGTTTATTGCCTTCCTTGAGCTTGTGTCCAGAATCGCTAGTTGCCTTCTCATTGGCTACGCTCTCTTTCCTTTAGTAACAGAATCCCTGTGGCATTGAATGTGGCAATGTGCCTCGCTACAAAACCACATTCTACAGCCTCCCCTGCAGATGTGGTCAGTCAGTTCTACTCAGAAGTCACTGGGGGGATTTCTGGGGAATTCCTTTAGAGATGGCTGACGCATTTGAAAGGCACCCTTTCTGCTCTTCCCCAATTTGCTCTTCTTCTTCCTGCCTGGAACACAGATAGGACAGGGGAGCTGGCAGCCAAGTTGGGCCATGAGGTAACCTTACAGGTGGAAGCCACTCACTAAGGATGGCAGAGCAGAAAGACAGGAGGAGCCCAAGTTGTTGATGGCACTGTGAAGCCACCAGAGCAGTCCTGCCCTGCCTAAGAGAACACATGCACTCCTACACCCCTATTTTGTTTAAGCCACTGTTTTGCAGGTCTCTGTTGTTAACAGTTGAATGCAATTTTGAACTCACACAGCGTAGAGTCAGGAAAGCCTTTTTGTCATTTTCTCCAAATCTCAGCTCCTCCGGCCTTCCATCCTGACCACACCCCTCGATGTTCGTGTGTGTGTGTGTGTGTGTGTCAGTGTGCACACGCACTCGTGCGCACATGTGTGTTTTCCGTCCCACCCTCAGCATAAGGCCCCTGCACCGCTTGAGCCAGCACAGTTCCGTGTAGCCCGTGTCTTTGGCTGCCTCTTTTGTCTCCTTTACTGGAATTAACCACAGAATGGAATTGACTCAGAATGACATGTTCAAGAGCCTCACATCCCTGTAGAATAAATCCCTTTTGGAATCTCTGTGCTTTATTGCTAAATGTTTTGTAATCTCCATTCAACATAGAATTCCTGTCTGAAATCATCGGGTGGCTCCTGAGATGAGGCAAGTTGAATGGAAATGCCATCTCCAGGAATTCCCTTCATCTCACCCACAACACTTGCTGAAAAGGAAGGGAAAGTCATTCCGTTGCAAAGAAAAATGAGAAACAAGCATAAGCTCGGACGGGAGGATCCACACGGTCCCCTCCAGGGAAGGAGAGATGGGAGGACAGAAGGGCCCCTGCAGCCCGTGTCCTCACTCCCCCTTGGCCGCCTGCCTTGCTCTCCTGGCTTCTGATCCAGAAGGCCCCACCCTCTGTCAGAGGCCACCTCCAGCCTAGTGCAGACCCACATTCTGCCATGTAGGTCCTGCCAACGGAGATCCATTGGCGTTTCCTTCTGTGCAGGCCCTGCTGGCCTCAGTCCTCAGAAACAGAAGCAGTCTAGAACAGTCTTCAGACTTTTCTTCTCTGCTGGGACTGGAAAGTCCATTTCCAAGGAGCTTTTCCCCAAGTTTAGACCCACTAAAGTGGTTGCGTTTTCTAAGAGATTCAAATGGGACATTTTCCTGGAGGAAGGAACTAGAATTCACTGAAAACCTATCAATTGCTGCTGTACATATTTCTCAACGCCTGGCCAAGTCATAGCAAACCAAGAAGAAATTAGTGGTAATCCTCACTCCTGGGAGACTCCAACACCGGCCCTAGATAGACTTCTTTGCTCGAGAATGTGCTGATAAATAGCAAAACAAACCTATGAAAACTCAACATGGGGCCTTGTGAAAATTGTGTAAGACAGAGAATAGGAACCAGCTAGTAAGGTCCAAAGGAAACCTTGCCTTGAAAACACAATCGCTTCCTGAAATAGAAGGAAAATTTGAGAATAGATAGGGGCATATTTTTAATGAGACACACAATATGTAAGTTCTATTAAATAAGAACTGAGTGAGGTAAGGAGAGAAACGAAAATAAACATAGTTTCAAGATAAAATGCACTGAAAGCAATAAGCAACCAACTTTGCACTTCAGCTAAGAAATTGATAAAAGGCTTATTATAAGAAACTGACAAGACATTTCCAGAAATGAGATTAAGAAGTAGAAACGAAATAATAAGAAAAATAAGAAATAGAAACAGAAAAGCAGGAACAGCGATGGCTATCAATCGTGGCTCTCCACCCTGTGAATAAAAGGTGCGGCACTTTATGCAACCTATGAATAAAAAAACTAGGTTAGCGCGATACCGGAAGTGTCATAGGAGAAAAGATCTGAAAAAATACCCCAAATTCTGACTTTGTTATCATTGAATTCTGCTAAAAAGAAAAACCGAGCCTAAGGATGATGGAAGGCTAAGGAAGACCGGGAGGCACCGTGGTGGGCAGCCGGCCGCGCTGAGCTCAGGACCACGGACCCGGCATCAAGGCCTTCTCTGTCATTCGCCATCTGGGTGGCTCCGACAAGCCACTGCCCTTCTTCTGGGACTCAGTTTTCCCCTCTGTGAAATGGGAGGGTGCCCATCTTAGTTCAGGTTTCCCAAAGAGCAGACCCGAGGCAACAACTTGGGTGCAGACAGTTAATTGGGAAGGGAATGTCAGGCAGCAAAGCAAGGAAGTGAGGAAAAGGAGGCAGAAAAGTGGCCTCCAGAAGCCAAGGAAGCAGCTGTGGGTTCAGGCCCACTGGGGACCCTCTGAAATACTGAAAGCAGCCTCAGAATCGTCCCACTGGGACACAAGGCATTTGTGGCACTACCCACGGATTGATTCCCATTCCTCATGATATGCTGGTGGCTCCGCCAACCCCATCTTGTGCCTCCAGTGCCAGGAAAAGCTCCCAGCAGAGAAGCCATGCAATGCAGGTGCCTGAGGCGGAAGGGAGCCCACAAGCCGGGACTGCCTCGCGCAGCTTCAGGAGAACTCCAGAGCCAGAGAATGTGGGGTGGGGTGGCCACAGGATCTGCCGTGAACCCCCCGCAGGCCCAGCACTCCGATATGAACGAGAGGGATTCAGAGGGAAGATTTGCTGTGACTGAGCGCTGCGGAGCTCCGGGGTGGTTGCCAGGCACGGTAGCAAGAAGACGAATGCAATTGTTCTCACACCTGTGTGCCCCTGGGGGGGAGATGGACCAGTCTGAGTTATCATCGCAGCCCTGGAGCCCAGCACAGAGCCTGCCATATTAGATGCTCAGGCATTGTCACCTCCAACCGTCCCAGCAGCAGAGCTTGGACCCGTGACACAGGTTTCAGCTCAACGTCAGGAAGAACTTTCTAAGAGGTGGTGAAGGGCAGGACGGGCAGCACAGAGTTTTGCGCCCTTTCCCCAAGCTAGGCTCATTAGCGCCTCAGTCTCCTCTGGTCTGACTCCCACTCCATGCCTGAATGCCCTCAGTATCACACTCTCTTTCATTTCCTGTTTCTAAATCTGTAGCAGCATGGCGCTCACCACCTCCTAAAGCAGCTTTTTCCACCTCAGTGTTCTCAGAAACACCTTGTTGCAAAGGCCTGGGTCCAGGTCCAAGCCCCAGCTCTGTAAGGCTTTTCACCACCCGGGGCCTCAGTTTCCTCTCCAGAAAAATGGAGGTGTTTGGACAGCAGAGTTGAGAGTTACATTTGGTAAAGAATCGAGCATAGCACTCACCACATCTACTTAGTCAATAATATTAGAAAATAAATATTGGTTGGGCGCGGTGGCTCACACCTGTAATCCCAGCACTTTGAGAGGCTGAGACTGGCGGATCACTTGAGGTCAGCAGTTCAAGACCAGCCTGGCCAACATAGTTAAACCCTGTCTCTACTAAAAATACAAAAATTAGCTGGGCATGGTGGCAGGCATCTGTAACCCCGGCTACTCAGGAGGCTGAGGCAAGAGAATTGCTTCAACCCAGGAGGCAGAGGTTGTAGTGAGCCGAGATTGCACCATTGCACTCCAGCCTGGGCAACACAGCAAGACTCCAACTCGAAAAAGTAAAATAATTTTTTAAAATTTAAAAATAAAAAATTAAATATGTAGGTAGATGTGCTTCTATTAGACAACACACGTTCTTTTTAGCCCTTCCTTTCCCTTTTCACTGGGCAGTACGCTTTAAACTCATTTGATGCTTCAGGCTGCAGTAGTCACCTTTACCTCCTTCCTCTATTTGGTTTCTAACCTCTATGATACCTTCTTATCTTCTTTGTAGGTGTGTTTATTAAACAGAATATCCACATGCTTTACAGAATTATTTGTGGTCATATCCAGCTGCCTATAAACTGAATCTGCCCCACTAAAATGTTTTGTTGGGCCTGCAGAATGCTTAATAAAAATATGAACCAAAATTTTAAAATAGGAATACTTTCCCCGCCCCCCCATCCCCACCCCAAATCTGGATTTCCGACTTTACTTGAAAAATGAAAACATGGCAATCGTGGGCCATGATGTGGGAAACCACTGGCTGGAGCTGAGGCAGCTGTTCCTTAGAGAGGACGTGGGCTCTTCACTTCACCCCACTTCTCACCACTCCCTATTGTCTCCCTGCCCTCATCCCCACCTCACAAACTTGGCCTGCCTGGCTTCTGTAGCTTTTCTCATTGTGACCCCAGTTTACATAACACAAATCTGCACGAAGCATCTATTTTCTTCCAGTAATGCAGGGACAGGTATTTTGTATCCCCAATGCCTCCTGTTGATTGAATAAATAAATGAACAAATGAATGAATGCTAAATAAATACTGAACTAATTAAGTTTTTATTTATTTATTTTTTGAGACAGGGTCTTGCTTCCTCATCCAGGCTGGAGTGCAATGGTGCAGACTGGATGAGAAAGCAAGACCCTGACTCAAAGTGAGCTCACTGCAGCCTCAAACGCCTGGGTTCAACCAATCCTCCCACCTCAGCCTCCTGAGTAGCTAAGACTACAGGAGCATGCCACGAAGGCCGGCAAATATTTCTACTTTTTTGATAGAAGTGGGATCTTACTATGTTTCCCAGGCTGATCTCAAACTCCTGGCCTCAAGGAATTCTCCCACCTTGGCCTCTGAAAGTGCTGGGATTTTAGGCGTGAGCCACCATGCTCCACCTGAACACATCAAATATGTATAAACATGTACAAACTACATTGCTCTCATAGGAATGAAGTTCAAGTTACGGTGAATCTCACAAGATTCCCCTCAAGGATAAGCAGAACTCTTACTCCCTGATACTCAAAATAAAATACCCCACTCTTTTCTCAATAGCTCCCAGACACTATCTCCCCCATGTAAACAGAACCGCTCCCTCCAACCCCAGAGGTCCACATCTGGAATATGTCATGCCATTTCTTCACTCTCCTCCCTGGGTTGCTTATCGGATGCTCTCTGCATCATCTCCTGCATCCTGTGGCCAAATAAACCAGTCAGTGCTCAATTCTCCAATTGACTGGATGGCTCAGGGAACAAACCCTCAAATCTGATTACAGGAAAATTCATTACTTTAAGTCCTCCCTCAGGGTTCAGAGCTCATAAAAGAAACCTCCAGAGGCCCAGGCTGAGGGGAAGAGAAGCTCCTAGGCTGCACATCTACAGATTGCCAATAATTAACCTGAACTAATTATTGTCGAGCCCCAGGTCAGTCTTCCCAGATCAAGGCTCCCTCCTGACAACCGAGTTTTCGGAGCCAGAACTTTTCACTCAGACACAAAAGGAACATTCAGCAGATTTTAATAAAAAAGAGCATGACCCACACAGGATCCTCTGCAAGGCAGAGACCCAGCCGGTTGGAGCCTTACCAGCAGGATCCTGGTTCAAGGCCCCCAGGGAGACACCTGTGCGAGGCGAGGACTCTTTTCCTGACCCTGTTTACAACGCTTTTAGGATTTTTGAACGAAGAAGACCACACATCTCAATACATAAAGGCAAACGGCAAGGCAGGAAAGATATGTATATTCATAATATTAAAAGCTGACATGAAAAAATAAGACAAAAATGAATATTCCAAAGGAAAAATTAGTAAATTATAAGAAAATAATTCACTGTGGAAACAATAGCTAATCTATATAATCAACATGGTTTATTTCATGTTCAGTCTCACTCTAGTAATTTTTTAAAAATCAATGAGATAGCATTTATTTTTCTGGCTGGGCACAATGGCTCATACCTGTAATCTCAGCACTTTGGAAGGCTAAGAGGGGAGGATTACCTGAGCTCAGGAGTTCAAGATCAGCTTCGCCAACATGGCGAAACCCCATCTCTACCACAAATACAAAAATTAGCTGGGTGTGGTGGCACACGCCTGTAGTCCCAGCTACTCGGGAGGCTGAGGCAGGAGAATCACTTGAACCTGGGAGGTGGAGATTGTAGTGAGCCGAGATCACACCACTACACTCCAGCCTGGCAACAGAGCAAGACTGTCCCAAAAAAACAAAACAAACAAACAAAAAACCCATTTTGTTTTCTGAGATTGTTAAAATGTTTTGAGCCCAGCTCTTTTAGTGCTAATGTTTGTATTCATAAGGGAAGTGAAATTGAGCACTGTTACACACTGCTGTTCGAAGTATAAAGTAATAAATCAGTGCAATTTTGAGTGTTATCTATTTGGCAATAGATAATAAAAACCTTAAAATATGCATATTTTTTAAACTTTGAAGAACTCTATCCTTAGGGCGGTGGCTCTCAAGCAGGGGCAATTTTGCCACCCAAGGGACATCTGGCAATCTAGAGACACTGATTGTCAGCAAGTTGGGGGAGGGGGTGTTGCTGGCACCCAGTGGATGCAGGCCAGGGAGACAGTTACCCATCCCGTGACACACAGGACAGCCCCCAGAGTAAGAATTATTGTCACTCTTGAGAAACCCTGCTTTAGGGGAAAAAACTCAGGCAAGTACACAGGAGTATATAGCCAAAAACAGTCACTTCAGCATTGTTTAGAAAGCTAAAAAGTGAGAAACAGTGTGTATCACTAGGTCACTGATTAAATAAATCATTCGACATGCACACACTAGACCATCATAGATCCATTAAAAATTCAATACACTCCAGCCTGGGGGACAGAGTGAGACTCTATCTCAAGAAGAAAATGAAATAAGTCTGTGTTTCTTGATGAGAATATATTCATTCTATAATGCTAAGTGAGAATAACTGGTTTCATAATCATATGCCTAGGATAATCATCTTTTTAGATGTGCATATACATGTATAGAGAAAAATCTGAAAGTGTTTATCTACCATGTAATACCTTTAACAGTAGTTATGTCTAGGTGGAAACATTATGGGCTATTTTAATTTTTTTTTTTTTGAGAGTCTCGCTCTTGTCAGCCAGGCTGGAGTGCAATGACATGATCTCAGCTCACTACAACCTCTGCTTCTCAGGTTCAAGTGATTCTCCTGCCTCAGCCTCCGGAGTAGCTGAGATTACAGGTGCCTGCCACCACACCTGGCTAATTTTTTTCTATTTTTAGTAGAGACGGGGTTTCACCATGTTGGCCAGGCTGGTCTCGAACTCCTGACCTCATGTGATCCATCTGCCTCAGCCGCCCAAAGTGCTGGGATTACAGACATGAGCCATCATGCCCGGCCCATTTTAATTTTTTGTTTTAGCTTTTCAGTGTTTTCTATTTCTCGTCTATTAGCATGGCTAATGAAGACCTTCTAATGCAGAGTTGAAGATCAAGGACATTAGAATCAGACACAGAGGGTGCCGGCTGGGTCCTGTCCCAGCTCTGAGAAAAGCTGCATCTTTGCCTGGCAGCCGTCAGCTGGAGATGCCCTCCACCCAGAGGCACCCACTTCCCATACATCCCCTCATGGAAAGACGTGAGCATGTCCCTTTTCTCTTTGGAAATCATCCAAAGGCAGCCATTTTTATTGAAACGTAGCGACACTCTCAATTCCAGAATGAAAACTATTTGGAAGGGCTGCCCAAAGCAGTGGAAATGGAACAGGAGATAGAACAGGGGTAGCACCTGAGGCCGTGAGAGGCAGACCTCCGAGAGAGCCGCAAACATGATTTTCTACACTGAGGGGCAACCCCGCAATGTGCAAAATGAATCCCTGTTCAGAACAGGGAGTTCATAGTAGGGGTCATTGCCTAGCATAAGGAGATTTTCCTGGACGTGGTTTTCTTCTCAAAAGCAGAAGATGGGGCTATAAATGAGAGATCACCCAAACTAGCTATATTTGCAGGCAGCAGTTGGGGAAGCAGCAGAAAAGAGTGAATTTGCATGGCAAAAACAAACAGCACTCCCTGTAAAAAAAAAACAATAAACAAAACCCAGCTTATTTCCACTGGATTGGGAGCAGTAAAGGCTAAACACAACACATACAATACCTTGCATCACTTCAAAATAAAACATAACAAAAAATCCATTGTGCTGGGGATATAGTGGCGAAGCAACTGGATATACAGCCTACCCTCGTAGACCTCACAATCTGGCTGGAGGAGCCGGATGATAGCCAAATCATTCCACGAACCACGAACTGCAAATGCAATATGGTGGGTAAGAGCTTGGGCTTTGGAGTGAGATAAATCCGGGCTCTAATCCACACTCCTCCACCTAACCTCTCAGAGGGACTTTGCTCAACTGTGTTAGATATAGTGAACCCCAAGTTTCTCTTCAAAGAATCACTATGTCAGTATATTCAGCTCTTATTCTTTAATTCTCCATTTTAAAGTTTAACTTCCTTGCAGTTTCAGTAAACAACCTTTTCCACCAGTTCTAATCAGTAGTTCACATCTGTTCTCCTGGTCCCCTGCTCCATCCTGACTCATCCCGCTCACCTGCTCTGGTCGTGCTTTGACCCCTGGCTACCTGCTCTGGCTTGCCCATAACCATCTTTCCCACCAAACCACCCACTCTGCCACTCCTGCCCTTACCCCTGCTCCCTTTAAAATAGCCAGGCAGAATTAGACTAGACTGTGTGGCATAACCCTAGCCAATAGGGGAATGACACAGCAGTAGGGGTGACCTGCATCAGGAATAAGAACCCCTTCCCCTCCTTGTCCAGGTGTGCGCTCGCCATTGTTCCATCTGTGAGCCACACCCTTCTATAGAAGTAAATTGCCTTGCTGAGGAAATTGATATTCAAGTGCTACTTCTTTTATGGCACAGAAAATTTAATTATGACATCTGCAAAATGTGAAAGTATAATATAATAGCACCTGCCTCTGTGGGTTGTTGTGGGGTTTACAAGAGATAATGTATGGAAGCCACTTAGGGAGCACCCAGCACATAGTGGATGCTCAGTAGATGTTGGCTTTGCTATTAAGATCACTGACATGATCAGTAGCAGTAGTCATAACAGTACGATGAAGAAAAAGCAAAAGTTGTTGTAAAAACTTATAACGTTCTTATAAGGGCCTGGAGGAGGGCATGTTTAGATGGTGGTCATGGAAGCTTCTCTGGGGAAGAGCAAGAGGAAACAAAAAGAACATGAGTCTCCAACATTTACCGTAAGTCACCCAGCATGGAGTCTGCACAGCCCCCTTCATAGAGACATAGTTAAATCTATCCACTTAATGTGGCAAAATTCCTGCCACCCACCCAACACCCTTCTTTCACAAACACTCCCATTCCAAAGATGTTTGGTTACAACTGCATGTAATTTCAAATGTCTTGCATATTACAAAGTAAATACAAATGTTTTCACGACATGGAAGAGAACTGGGCCTGATTTTCATGGGTGGCTCTCCCAGGGGCTACTTTGATTTTCTACAAGTCACTTTTGAGGACTGTGCTCTCTCTTTTGTAAAGTGCAGAGCTTGGGTTAAATGATTTTAAAAGTCCCTTCAAATACAAAAATTGTGGGGATGATCTGGATTCCTCCAGTGCGTGGCAGGGGTATTCTAGCTGAGCTTAACTAACTCTCAGGGGGCAGGAGCCCCTGCCGCCATTGGAGCCCTACTATGAAGCAGAGGTCCCCTCCCCCACCCCACTCAGCCTCTCCTGTCAGCAGGTGCAGCAGACTGGCAGGAGCTAATGAAATGTTTACTGAAAAGATTAGCTTGTCAGTGGAGCCTGGACAGATGGCTATTGATCCTCTGCTCATCTGTCACCCCTGTTCCATCTGAGACAAGGTGTGGGAGCAGGCTCTCTCTGACCCAGAGCTCAGGCAAGGGCTCAAGCCCCAGGTACGCATCCCCAGTGGCACACTTGAAAAGACATTTGCAGTGTGAAAAGGTCTCTCAGATCTGTGTCCTGGTCCCAGCAGTCCCTGGGTCACTAGAAGCCTCTACCTCTGCTCTGTTCAATTGTTCAGCTGTGGGATCCTGGCGAGAACCTCGCAAATGTCAGACCTGAGTTCAGATCCTACCCTAATTACTTTGTGAGCTTGTACCCTCTGAGACGCCATCTTTCTTACCTATAAAACAAGGACATTAACACTTGCCTCATAACGCATGACAAGACTAAAATTAGGAAATGAGGATATCGCAGTTCTAAGAACCAGCATCATTGAGGGGACGTTTGTTTTATTTGTTAAGATGGAAAAGTTGAGGCCAAGGTTAGAACGCTTGCAGAGTGCAGGAATTTTCCCGATGTGTCATGCTCCTGAGTGGTCTGGAGGAATCTGGCTTCTGTGATGTTCTAAAGAGCTTGACTTTACCTCAAGGGCAACGCCATGCTACTGAAGGGCATGACCTGGTGAGAATGAGTCTAGCAAGGTGGCTCTGCCTGTACGGAGGTAAGACTGGAATCTGCCACAGCTAAGGTCATGGCAATGGGAATCCAGAGGTTTGTTGGAGATATAAGAAGGCACAAGACTTGAAGAGTGATTGATGATTGATTGATTGATCGAACATGAGAGGTGGCAGCAGGGATGACTCCCCTGTGCATGGCGGTACTTTCAGTGACACAGAAGCCCTGGAGTAGAAGCAGTACAGGGGAAGCTAGTGGGCGCATTTTGAGCATGACGAGTGTGAGATGCCTGCAGGACCCCTGACTGGGAGAACTCCCAGGAGGCTGATGGAGTCTGAGGCTCAGGAGTCAGATCTGGCCCAGTATAGAGATTAGGGAGTTGTCATTGTCACTATCTTCCTCTTCCTCCCCTTCTTCATCTAGTTGGTGACGGAGCCACAGAGAGGATGAGGCCGCCCATGGAGAGTATGTGACCAGAAGAGAAGGGGCCCAGTACAGAAAATCCTGTGGGAGCCGGCAGAAAGAAACGCCTGGAAAACAAAGAATGCTATCATGGAAGTCAGGAGTTTCAGGAAGGAGGGAGGGAGGGAGTGGGCAACAGCAGAAAATCCTACGAAAAGGTCATAAAAAACAAAAACAGAAACCTACACAGTGTCTCCTGGACTTAGTAACAAGAGGTTGTTTTAAACTTGAGAAAGGCAGTTTCTGTGGGGCAGCTGAGGCCCAAAGGTCAACTATGGAGAATTGAGAGTGGGTGGGAGGTGAGAAAAGGCAACCTGTGGAATGTCCCTTTGGAGAAGCTGGGCACCCGCTGGAAAGCAGGGCTGATGTAGGAGGGGAGTCCCCCGAGGGTACGCCCTGGGCTGTGGGGAGGATGCAGGAGAGAGTGAGCAGGTGGAGACCTGAGGAGAGAAAATGAGCCCAAAGGAGCCTGGAGAAGCACGAGCCCAGAGTCCAGATCCAGACTGGGAGTTGAAGCCAACTCTACTACCAACTACCACCAACAGGCAGGCCCTGTAGACAGGCAGGCTGAGCCCCAAAGGGAGGAAGGGAAGCTAAGCAGGCCCCTCCTGGTGGGCTTGAGGTTCTCAGGGAGGAAGGTGAGGCTGTCCAGTGAGGACACTAAGGCAAGTCAGGAGGCTGTGGAACAGTGGCCATGGGGAGTGAAGGGCACTGGCCAGGGGTCCTCATGGCTGCCCGATGAGGGGAACACCACAAGTACGCACAGAAAAGGAAAGCTGGACTCAAGGGATGCCCAGGATCAAATGAGCAGGACCCTCCATTTGCTGGGCTGGGGATACAGTTGCCACTCAACCCAAATGCCCAAGCTGGGAGAGACAATGGAACAAGGCCTTTGGGGCTGGCTGGAGACGTGGCTGTTCTCATCAGTGAGAGGGAGTCCCCCTCCTCTCTGCCCCTCCCTCTCCCCTTTTAGAAGCCTCTCCCTTTTCAGCCCCAGCTTCATGCAGGTCTGCGTTCTGAGTGCCTGGCATCAGGCATGGAGACCAGAGAGGACAGCACATCACACTTACACACACATACAGGCAGGGTGGGCAGGAGCCCCAGCCAGGAGGCCTCCAGCTAGTGCCTGACCCTGGGACCCTGAGGCCTTTCTCCACCTCAGTTTCCCTATCTAGACAATAAGGCCTTTTAGGCCAACTGACCATGCCATGAACGGCATGGTAACCTCTGTGACCTGTACGTACACCCCAGATGAGTTCCTGGAAGGACGATCAACCCCTGCGACGCCTAACTAACATGATGCATTCTTCTATTGTTTCTTATTCCGGCCTCAGTTGACAAGGCCATTGGACTTTGTAGCCGACCTTGGCCAACCTTGTGACTCCACACCCTAGGACCCCGTCCCAAACTGTAACTTCTGTAACTTTCCACTGCTTACCCCAAACCTATGACACCAACTCCTATCCCACCGCCCTCCGCTGACTCTCTTTTCAGACTCAGCCCGCCCGCACCCGGGTGAATAAACAGCCATGTTGCTCGCACAAAGCCTGTTTGGGGGGTCTCTTCATTCAAAGCACGTGTTTTAACAATAAGAAGGCTGTCTCCAGGAATCCCTAAGTCCCCTGGCCAGTGTGGACCTTCTAGAGAGTGAAGATTTCTTTATGAGTGTGTTTTTTTAATCATCTGAGCTGCTGGCAAGGGAGGGTGGGAAGGTGCGGTGCAGGG
Organism: Plecturocebus donacophilus; assembly: GCA_004027715.1. Classification (NCBI taxonomy): domain Eukaryota; kingdom Metazoa; phylum Chordata; class Mammalia; order Primates; family Pitheciidae; genus Plecturocebus; species Plecturocebus donacophilus. The sequence goes on from PVKP010001149.1 coordinate 104,440, forward strand.
CTGAGCTCAGAAACACAGACACGGAGTTAACTGCGGAACTGTCTAAACAAGATCTGAATGGAAACGCTGCTCTATTAATTAATGGCTTCTTTTGAGGTTATTAAGTTAGACTGGGTAGGTGTGTGGCCTTTCTTTCTACTGCCCTTCCAATTAACAGGCACTTTGCTTGGTAAATGTTAATTTAGAGTAATTGGGCGTGCAGAGGAGGGGAGTGCAGGCCCGGGAAACAATGCTCCCTCTACTGTAGGTTAATTGCTGGTAAACGTTGTTCTCGGCAGCCCTGGTCCCAGATGAGGATGATTAATGGCCATGGAGCACAGGCTGAAACCCTCTGGGGTCAGCAGAACTGCGGCAGGCTTAACCCCTCAGTGACCAGGATGAGGGCGAAATTCCAGTGACTCCTACTGGGTTTATGAGCAAGAGACCTTGAGGTGTGTTCCTCACCTGTGAAAGAGGTTCATGGGGTCACTTCTTGCAGGTAAGTTAGGAAAGTCAAGCACCAAGTTGGCAAAAAATGCTTCATTCCACTGATAGATGGAATAATTCATTGCAGCTGTAATTACCCTGGGTATTATCATGTAAGGAAATAACACTGATTTCCACCCCCCCAAAAAAAACTCCAATGTCCTCCACTTAGCCTCTGCTCTCAGCACAATCCCTTTCAGCCAAGTCAACCTGTGCTGGTCAGTTTGATGTGTGAACTTGTGAACAGTCCCATATTCTAGCAAATGTGAGCCTAGGAATTGGTATGAAAATGTAGATGGCGTTGAAGTCAGTTGACTTTGGGTAAGGAAGATTGTCATAGATAGCCAGGGTGGGCCTGAGTCAATCAGTGGAGCAGGGCTGAGGAGTTCCTGAAGAAGGAATTCTGCCTGTAGGCTGCAGCCACAGATCCTGTCCCAGGGCCCCAGCCTGCCTTTCCTGATGGCCTGCCCCACAGATTCCATAATGATGGAAGCCAGTTCCTTGCAATAAAACTCTTCATCTATATCCCCTTCAGGTTCTGTTGGAACTCTGATTGATATACAACCCAAAAGTCACTCAGGGCCAGGGACAGTGCCCTGAGCCAGGCTTCTTTTCCCAGTTTACCTCTCTCAGAAATGCAAATGAGAGCCGGGTCATCTCCCAGCTCTCAGAGCCACCTGGTAAGAAAGTTCCTGTGCTCACCTGGGTCCCAGAGGCTCCCAAGCCCAACTGTCTTCTGGGTTAAGGATTCTACAATCAACAGGATAATTTCTTCCCTGAAAACTTCCTCTTGGATAAAGGACATAGATGGATACATTTTTCTTTGGAAGATAGATAAATTATCGTAGCATGCATGGGATTGTACGTATTCACACTTTATTGTGAAAAGCCAATGGATAAGTATTTTAAATTTATTAATTTTAAAACCTCTAGGTTATAATGGGGAAGAATAAAAGAAGAACATTGGATACTCTTTGTGTAAGAAGGGAGGGAGGAATACAAATATATATTCATATTTACATAAGAATCACTGGAAGGACAAACTAACAAAGAGGGTTGTCAGTAGAGGTGGTGGCTGGAGTGAATTGGACAAGGATGAGCGAGAATTCTCAGGGAAAGATATTCTGATTTTTTTTTCTTCCAATATGATCTCAAGGTGGTTTTTTAATTAAGTGATTATTCAAAAAATAAAATTAAAAACATATTTATTTCACAAGAAGTTCCTAAGCACCTCTATGATGGATTCTAAGAGAAATGAATCAGAAATTGTGTGTGCGAGTGTGTGTGTGTGTGTGTGTGTGTGTGTGTGAAAGAGAAACAGACAGACCTTGCCAGCTTGGAGAGGGAGGGTATCTAGAGTGGATGGCATGAGTTTTGAGTTAGGAGGATTCACACAGGCAGAGGAATAAGGGCATCTGGCGATATAGACTCACCCCATTCCCCCTGGCCTGCCCATACCTTTCTTTTCCCCTCCCAACCTGAGTGGATTTCACGCTTCTCCCTCCCTTTTAGAAAGAGGAGAGTTCAGCAGAGATACTTTCCAATCTCTAGTGCTTTTCTCTCACAAGATCAGTTTAGGGCACTGGACCCAGGATGGGAACGTGGCTGTGGGGGAGAAGACGAGCAGAGAGAAAAGAGGCCATTCACAGAGGCCGTCAGCAATCGGCTGCATTCCTCAGTGAGACGTCCACATCCAGGGCTTCCAGAGGGCACAGCAGGGTGGGGTGAAGCCGTGGGCAGCGGGTTAGGTGAAGGGGCCCCTGGTCATCCACCTAAAGCAGCAACCCCTGTCACTCAGAAACCCCAGAAAGATACAAAACTGGGGAGAAAATGTATTGAAACCGTTCACAGGGAGCCTAATCTCTGGCTAGAACATTTCAATAAATCTCTTTTTTTACGAGGGAAAAGGTGAGGAGGCCCTGAGGGTCATGCTTGAGCAATAAACTGCCTCAGAGGAAAGCGGGTTCAGTAGCTGCAGGGTTTGGGGTTTGCTAGGAGGCGGTGTATGTTTGGAGAGAGAGCTTACCTTGTCAGCAAGAGGAGGAGAACCGCAGCTGAGAGCCATCCCCAGCAATCCTCCTCCAAACCAAGCTTGGCCTCTTCTTAAAAGCGTAGCTGTTTGGTACAGTATCGTTTATGTAAAAATGAAGAGGGGGCTTTGTGGATAGTTGGATATATATGTTTATGTACATATGAATGCATTCATGCATGCATGCCTCTATACATTTGTTAGTTTATGCATGAAGTATCCCTGGAAGAATCCAGCAATATGGTGATATCGGTTGCCTCCAGGAAGGAGAGCTGAATAACCCAGAGATTATATCAATGAGCAGACAGAATAGGCTGTCATAAGAAGTGACCCCAAAATGCAAGGCTTCAACAAACTAGCAGTTCAATTCTGTCTCACATAGCAGGGCAGGTATAATGGTGACAAAGTGTCAGGACTCAGGATCATTCCACTGTGTGGCTCTGCCAACCCTACAGTGTTGCCTCCCTCTGCATTGAGGGGGGTGGCTCACCATTACCTCTGCAATCCAGCCAATAAGAAAGAGGGAATACAGAAAGTGAAAGGCAGCTGAGCGAGGTGGCTCACACCTGTAATCCCAGCACTTTGGGAGGCCGAGGTGGGCGAATCACCTGAGGTTGGAGTTCGAGACCAGCCTGACCAACGTGGAAAGACCTCATCTCTACTAAAAATACAAAATTAGGTGAGCATGGTGGCGCATGCCTGTAATCCCCGTTACTCAAGAGGCTGAGACAGGAAATCACTAGAACCCGGGCAGCAGAGGTTGCAGTGAGCAGAGATTGGGCCATTGCACTCTAGCGTGGGCAACAAGAGCGAAACTCTGTCTCAAAAAAAAAAAAAAAGAAAGAAAGAAAGTGAAAAACACATCCGTCACTGAAGGTTAAGCACATGGCCTCCACTCACCTCCCACTAGCCAAAACTTAGTCCCTTGGACACATCTGGGAAACGCCCTCCTTAGCTGAGCAGTCATGAGTATAGCTAAAATTGGAGATTTTGTTTCTAAAGAAAGAAGGGCAGAACAAGTATAAAGGACAACCTGTAGTCTTTATCTGGGATGGAATGAAAGGCACATATTCACTTTATACATCTTTTTAGAACCTTTAAGAATTTTTTCCCCTGTATCCTCTTTATAGACCTTTCAGTGTCTTTCTAACCAAGTGAATTAGGAAAAAAAAAAAACTGAAAAATATATTACTTTGGAAGTCACAAATTGAGCACATGCATCCACCTCTCCACTATACCATGGATCCATGGGAGTAAAATACAAAGTATTTTTAGAGTGAAATCAGATCAATGTTGGAAAACAACACAGGGTTCCAGCAGATGAGAAAGTCTGAGAAAATTCTAGAAGCTAGAAAGTAGACGGGATTGGCTGGGCACAGTGGTTTATGCTTGTAATCCCGCACTTTGGGAGGCTGAGGTGGGCAGATCACCTGAGGTCGGGAGTTCAAGACCAGCCTGGCCAACATGGTGAAACCCCATCTCTACCAAAAATACAAAAATTAGCCAGGTGTGGTGGCACATGCCTGTAATCCCAGTACTTGGGAGGCTGAGGCATGAGAATCACTTGAACCCAGGAGATGGAGGTTGTAGTGAGCCCAAATGGCACCACTGCACTCCAGCCTGGGCAAAAGAGCGAGACTCTAATTAAGAAAAAAAAAAGTAGATGGGATTAGATCAACTGAGAAAGGGCAAAGGTAAACCACAGCCCCAAACACCAGGACCAAGAAATTTCCTTCTCAAGGGAGCCCTAGAGAAACCCCAAACTCAGAAACAAGAGAGAAAGCAAGGGTAGGCCACAGGATAACCATCAGAGTAAATGAGCAAAGAGCTGCATTCACAGTGCCTGGGCCACTCAGGGCTCCACCCTTCTCCCTTCCCCTGATCAACATATGCTCAACCCATAAAGGAACAACTGGCAGTAATTTTGCCTTTTGGGTCCCTAGGACCAAATCATTATTCTTAAAAAGTGTGGGTGATCTATCCAGGAAGGGATCCTAACGTAGGTGTCTAAAGTCAAGAGAGAAGCAGAACAAGAACAGGGTTGGAAGTCTATGCAGGCCTCCCCAGCAAATATATATGGCCAGCTGGGGGTGACAGGGTGTATTACTCTATTTTCACACGCCTAACAAAGGCATATTCCAGACTTCATAATTTATAAAGAAGAGATTTAAATGACTCACAGTTTAGCATGGCTGGGGAGGCCTCAGGAAACTTACAATCATGGCAGAATGGAAAGGAAACATGTCCTTCTTCACATGGCGGCAAGAGAATGTGTGCCACGTGAAGGGGAAGCCCCTATAACCATCAGATCTCGTGAGAACTCACTATCACGAGAACAGCATGGAGGTACACCCCCTCATGATTCAATTACCTCCCAGCAGGTACCTCCCAGGACACATGGGGATTATGGAATTATAATTCAAGATGAAATTTGTGTGGGACATAAAACCAAACCATATAAGAGTGGCATGGAGGGGTGGTAGAAGGTCTTTTGTCCAAGGGGAAATTATAGCAAAATACTGCAGTCCATTATTTAAATACCTCCTTACCTTGGCAGGTGTGGGCATCCCAGGCTGCCTGCTGCAATCTAGAGGGGAGCCTGCTGACAATGTGGCCCAACCACTCAAGGGGACCTGAGCTGGCCCTCCCCTTCCAGGGAGACGCCTCTTGTGGAAGCAGGCCACATCAGCTATCCATACAGATTCATCTGTCTAATCCTTCATTTAGGAAAGCGGATGGAGAGCCATGGAGCCTCAAATATTTGAGAAAAACCAATAGCACAACCAAGTTGAACAAACATGAATAAACACAGAGTCAGCAGCCTGAGCAACATGGTGAAACCACATCTCTATTAAAAATACAAAAATTAGCCAGGTGTGGTGGCACATGCCTGTAATCCCAGCTACCCAGGAGGCTGAGGCAGAAGAATCACTTGAACATGGGAGGTGAAGGTTGCAGTGAGCTAAGATCACACCACTGCACTGCAGAAAAAAGAAAAGAAAAAAAAAACCTTCAATGGAATATGAATTTGAGTCAAAATTATATTCCAGCAATGCAAGGAAAGTTTATCATGTATGCATTCAAATGTAAAAATTACTCATGGAAGTACTTATGCAAAACAAAGGGAATGTAAGAATGAGATTTCAAAAACATGAGACTCAAACAAAAAACAATGATACCTGAATAAAAGTGAGGAAAGTAAAAACTACATTAAAAGACCAAGATTTGAACATTGACAGTTGTGTGGCTGGGATTAAATACATGAAATATTCTTTCTTTCTCTATAGATTTTTATCATACTTTGCTCTGCAGTGATTAATATTTGCATAACCACAATATGGTAAACGCTATTTTTATCCAGTTTAAGTATTCAAGCTTAGAAGACTTGACTGTAGTTCTGGAACAGAATGTAAATGTTATGGGAGGCTGAGGCAGGTGGATCACTTGAGGTCAGGAGTTCAAGACCATCCTGGTCAACATGGTAAAACACCATCTCTACTAAAAATACAAAAATTAGCTTGGCGGTAGTGGTGTTCACCTGTAATCCCAGCTCCTCAGGAGGCTCAGGCAGGAGAATAACTTGAGCCTGGGAGGTGGAGGTTGTGGTGAGCCAAGATAGTGCCACTGCACTCCAGCCTGGGTGACAGAGTGAGACCCTGTCTCAAAAAAAGAAAAGAAAAGAATGCAAATGTTATAAGCCATGAAAATGGGAAGAATGGTGGTCATATATATTGATGTGGAAGAACAAACACTATGTAAATAAGCAAATGTAAGATGCAGAATAACATGGATAATATGACCCCATATATATATATATATATATATATCATATATATGAACATAGAGCTAAATAACAGTTATATATATAAAACATACAGATATACAACATTTATAAACATACAGATATATAACATTTATATATATAGGGTCATATTTTCCATATTATTCTGCATATGTATATATAACTGTTATATATCTGTTTTTGTTTTTGCTTTTTTTTCTGAGATGGAGTCTTGCTCTGTTGCCCAGGCTGGAATGCAGTGGCGTGATCTCGGCTCACTGCAACCTCTGCCTCCCGGGTTCAAGCGATTCTCCCACTTCAGCCTCCCAAGTAGCTGGGATTACAGGTGTGTGCCACCATGCCAGGATAATTTTTGTATTTTTAATAGAGATTTTTGTATTTTTAACGTGTTTTCATCATGTTGACCAGGCTGGTTTCAAACTCCTGATCTCGTGATTCACCCACCTCGGCCTCCCAAAGTGCTGGGATTACAGGCGTGAGCCACCGCACCAGGCCTGTGTTTTACAACTATGTGCATTTTTATATGCATAGCAAAACACCTGGAAAACTTTCATTTACTGTTTAGTTACTGCACTTTTATAGCTTTTGAAATTTTACAACCATGAATAATTGTTATAATTAAAAATGTTAAGTAATGGAATACTAGTTTGAAGATTTACCAAATTTTTAGCTTCCTTAGGAGACACTGCTTTTGGTAAGTCCTCAAGAAAAATAGTCTGATTAAGTAAAGAACTGCATTTAGTAGAACTCAATCTAAAGCTAGGTAGAAATCTCAACTATTTTCTAATATGAAAACAAAACAAACCTAAACAATCCTGCAGACCAAAGATCAAAGAAAGATCAACACTGCCACCTATTGAGGATTTACTGGAAAACATGCTAAGTTGAGGTTTTTTTTTTTTTTTTTTTTTTTTTAAACACCTTTTGAGATCTACACAGACCTGAAAGCTGGGTTGTCTTCCCCCAGGCACATGGATTCTTAGCCAAAGAAGTGAGAAATCAGGATAATACCAAGGGATGGCTGGGAAGGTATGAGCAACAGTCTAAGAAACAGAGCCTGTTCGGCCTAGTAAAGAGCCCACCCAAAGGTTCTTGGTCTCAGTTTCTCCTTTGCTGTGCTAGAGGACAAAGGTTGGGAGTGTGGGGCCCTGGCAGACGAGTGGGGAGGAGATATGGGCTAACACATATCACTCTGCTAGAAAGAATGTTTTAACTGTTACTTTCCAAAAATAAGCTAATGCTCTGCTGAAACAGTGAATGCACCCTGCTCACAGAATACGTGTCAACAGAGAAGCACTGTGACCCTCCATCCTGGAAGTTACAGAAGAACATCTGCATTTCTGAGGGAGTTAGATTACATGACTTCTGCATACACTTATATATCCAACAAATTCTTTTTGATGCCCACTCTATGTTAAGTACTATGCAAGGCCCCTTCCACCCAGAGTTACAGATCCCATTCGACTGGCTTTTGGAATGACTCAAACATAGCCAAGGCATGAGATAGTCCAGGAAGAATCAAGCTATATATTTGGTGAGCCATCCTGTGAAACCCAGCCTGTATTTGGCAAGAACCAAATGCCCATATCGAACTTAACCTTAGGACATGTTCTTTAAAAACATAGGCAGTGACTGGGCAAGGTGGCTCACACCTGTAATCCCAGCACTTTGGGATGCCAAGGTGGGCAGATCATGGGGTCAGGAGTTTGAGACCAACCTGGCCAACATGATGAAATGCCATCTCTACTAAAAATACAAATATTAGCTGGGTGTAGTGGCACACACCTATAATCCCAGCTACTCGGGAGGCTGAGGCAGGAGAATCGCTTGAAACCGGAAGGCGGAGTTTGCCGTGAGCCAAGATCGTGCCACTGCATTCCAGCCTGGGTGACAGAGAGAAACTCGGTCTCAAACAACAACAACAGCGTAGGCAGTGTGAGGTGATGAACCAAATTCTTGTTCGTTTTTAAAGTAAAAGTTGACATTGAGACACCATCACACCAGTCAGAATGGCTCTTATTAAAGTCAAAAAATAATAGATGGTGGGGAGGCTGCAGAGAAAAGGGAATGCTTGCACACTGCTACTGGGAATATAAAGAAGTTCAGCCACTGTGGAAAGCAGCGTGGAGGTTTCTTAAAGAGCTTAAAACAGAACTACTATTCAACCCAGCATTTCCATTACTCGGATAACCAAGGGAAAATACATTGCTCTATCAAAAAGACACTCACGTGTTCACTGCAGCACTATTCACAATAGCAAAGACATGGAATCAACCTAGGTGCCCTTCCACGGTGGACTGGATGAAGAAAATGTGGTACACATACACCGTGTAATGCCACAACCATAAAAAACCAAAATCATGTTCTTTGCAGCAACGTGGATGCAGCTGGAGGCTGACAACCTAAGCAAACTAACGCGGAAACAGAAAACCAAATATGGCATGCTCTCAGTTATAAGGGGGAGCTAACCACGGGGTACACATGGACACAGAAATGGGAACAACGGTCACCAGGGACTGTTGCAGGGGGCAGGTAGGAGATGACAGGGATTGAGAAACTACCCATTGGGTCTATGCTCATTACCTGGCAGACAGAATCAATCATACCCCAAACCTCAGCATCACACAATATAATCATGTAAAAAGTCTGCACACCTACACCTTGAATCTAAGATAAAAGTTGAAGGGTTTTTAGAAATCATAGAAAAAGGAAATTGAGAGGATAAATAAATAAATAAAGGTTGAAAATATGAACATCCCAATAAGATCAAAACAGACTTCATTCAATCATTGGTTTTATAAAAATGTAAAAACTGTATTAGAATCACAAAATAGTAGAGCTGGAAAGACTTCCAAAATCATGGGTCACTCTGCTCATAAGCTGGACTGAGGTCTAAATTGCTATGAATAAGAATTCCGGTTTTCATCTGGGAGAACAGTACAAGAAAAGAAATGTAAAGAGACGAATAATATGTACAGGATTTATTATACAATGTACAATAAAGGGAATGTAAAAATTGAGAATAATTATTGAGAATGTAAAAATATTCTTTCACTTCAAATAATTCAAACGGAAGATACCAAACTTCCATCTTACTAAAATGTACTGGGTTCTGACAGCTCATTGTTTTAAAAAGAAGACATAAAATATGAGAAAAATATAAACTAATTAAAGGACAATGGAAGTAGTTGATGGAATAAATAAACAGAATAGCAAGGGGAGGCCAGAGATTGGTGGGGCAGTAAGAAATCTCATTATAAAAACTTGTAGGCCTTGCATTTGGGGAGCCCCAAGATGAAAGACTCTGCTTATTTATGAAGTAAATATCCATCTCCATAGCTATATTCTGTTAGATCGGTTCATATTCATTTGGGATTCCCTTTAACTGGATGTTCATTCATTCAACAAGCTCCCCTTAGTGCCTGCTCTGAGCCAAGCCCTGGGCTAGGCAAGAGCTTCACAGAAATGAATCAGATATCGTTTCTGTTCTCCAGGCATTCATAGCTAGTTGCAGCAGCAAGCCTTAGAAACACACAGAGACATACAATTAATACAAGGCCTTAGAGGCAAACGTGTACAAAATGATGTGGCATTGGAAACATTGTGCGGTGGGAGCCATTTAGGGAAGACTCCTACAAATTTGGACAAAGCTCCCCAAACAAGTGAGACTCCCAGAGCATCCAAGGACCCAGCAGAGTTAGCACCCAAATAAGCACTGAATCTATTTTGTTAATTTTTACATTAGATGCTTGGAAAGGGAAAGCCATAGAAACTGCTTCGCCGAGCGTGGTGACTCATGCCTGTAATTCCAGCACTTTGGGAGCCTGAGGCGGGCAGATCATCTGAGGTCAGGAGTTCAAGACCAGCCTGGCCAACCATGGTGAAACCCCATCTCTACTAAAAATACGAAAAAAATTAGCTGGGTGTGGTGGCACATGGCTGTAGTGGCACACAGCTCTAGTCTCGGCTACTTAGGAGGCTGAGACAAAAATCACTTGAACCCGGAAGGCGGAGGTTGCAGTGAACTGAGATCATGCCACTGCACTCCAGCCTGGGCGACAGAGCAAGACTCTGTCTCAAAAAAAAAAAAAAAAAAGAAAGAAAAAGAAAAAGAAACCGTCAGCTTTTCTCAAGCAGGAGAGGGAGAACAAGAGTCCTAAACTCTCTAAGGGGATTAAAATGGGAGTGAGGTGCAATGAGATGAGCCACGTGATTTGGAAGTGCAGTAGAGGATCAATGATGCACTAGCTGGCAGGATGAGCAACAATGGTGGAGGAAATGCCTTCAAACCTGAGCCTTGGAGTTGATTCAAGTGAGCAAGGCAGAAGAGAGGGAAAAGTGCAGTTCCATCAGAGGGCAGAGCAGAGCAGAAACGCAGGCAGCAGGGTGCGTCTGGACATGCAGCATGGCGGGCACATGAAGTATGCTGGGTGGCAAGAATGACAAGTTGAGACCAGGAACAGTGGCTGACGCTTATAATCTCAGCACTTTGGGAGGCTGAGGCGGGCAGATCACCAGAGCTCGGTAATTCGAGACTAGCTTGGGCTACATGCTGAAACCCTGTATCTACTAAAAAATAGAAAAATTAGCTGGGTGTGGTGGCTGGTGCCTGTAGTCCCAGTTACTCGGGATGTTGACGGGGGAGAATCACTTGAACCTGGGTAGGTCTAGGTTGCCTGGAGCTGTGATCGCGCCACTGCACTCCAGCCTGGGTGACAGAGTAAGTCCTTGCCTAAAGGGGAAAAAAACCCAAAAAACCAAAACAAATCTGGCAAAGGTGAGTTTTACTTGTTCTTTTATTTTTCTTTAACAGACTTATTGAGGTATAGTTTACACATCATTAAATTCCCACATTGCATGTGTACAATGAATGATGTTTAGTAAATTTACAGAGTTCTGCATCCATCGCCAAAATCAAGTTTTGAAACATCCTGTCACTGGTAGAGGGTCGTGACTGCAAGTTGTCCAGGTTCTTGTTTTGAACAAAGAGTTGGACAAAACGCCCAGCAAAGCAAAGAAAGCACGAAGCAACACAAGAATGAAAGCAGGGATTTATTGAAAACAAAAGTACACTGTGTGGGAGCAGCCTGAGCAGCTGCTCAAGAGACCAGATACAGAATCTTCTTGGGTCCAAATATCCCTTACAAGTTTCCCATTGGCCACTTCATGCTCACTTCATAGAAATGAAGTGGTATCCCACAATCAGTCTGATTGGTTGCAGAGAGCAGCCAACCAGAGACTGAAGTTACAAAGGTCACACTCCTGTGCAAACAATCAGAGGCTAGGGTGAAATTACAAAGTTATACGTCTATGCAAATGAAGACTGACTTCCGCAATCAGTCTGATTGGTTGTGGACAGCAACCATTCAGAGGCTGGAGTGAAGTTACAAAGTTGCAAAGGAGGACTCCACTGGCAATCAGTCTGATTTGTTGCAGACAGATTTCCCATCTGCAGGGCAGAAAGGTGAAAGGGAGTTGCCTCTGGTCCTTTTGTTACTTAGGCATGGAAAGTTAGGGTTTTCCTTTCAATTTAGTTCTAGGAAGTCGGGATGAAACAGCCTTAGGTTCCCTGCCTCCAGACCCTATTCTCCTGCCTCAATTCCCATCATCCCAGAAAGTTCCCTTGTGACTTTTTACAACCTTTTCATCCTACTTCCTTCACTTAGCATGAGGGTTGTGAGGCCATCCACACTGCAATGTGGATCAAACAGTCTTGTAAACCGTGGTATAAATATCCCACGTCTTAAATATCAATTCACCAGTTGATGGACATTTAGCTTGTTTCCATTTTTTACTATTGAATTATGCTGCTGTGAATGTTCACCTACAAGACTTTGTGTGGACATATGTTTTAAATTTTCTTGGATTAGAGTTGCCAGATTTAGCAAGTTTAAAACACAAGATGCCGAGTTAAATTTAAATGTCAGATAAACAATACTTTTTTTTAGTACAAATATGTTCCATGCAATATTTTGGACAAACTTATACTAAAAATTTGTTTGTTTTTATCTGACACACAAATTTAACTGTACATTCTGTATTTTATCTGGCAGCTCTGCTGATACCTAGAAATGATATTAGTGGGTTACAAATAGGTTTCCGTTTAACCTCTTAAGATACTGCCAATCCATTTTCCAAAGGGACTCTACATTCCAGCAATGTGTGAGATTCATCTTTTTCTCATCTTTATTGACACTTGGTTATCTTTTTAAAACTATAATCATTTGAGTGTGTGAGAAGTGGTTTCTTGTGGTTTTCATTTCATCAGGTCTTTATAAAGAATTATGTTTATTAGGCATTCATATGCCTTCTTGGGAAAATGTCAAATTTTTTGACCAATTTTTACTTTTTTTGGTCACAGTCCTACATATAATTTACAGTATTCAGAGCATCACTTTATAAACTGTTGTCAAATTACCATTTAAACATTAATACTTAAATACAGAATTCAGAACATTATTTTAACTCTATCATCACGAATCTCTGAGCAATGAATTTGTTCACCAATTTTTAATTGGGTCATTTGTCTTTTTGTTGAGTTCTAAGAGTTTTCTAAGAGTTCTTTATATATTCTGAATACAAATATCTTATCAGATGTATGATTTGCAAATACTCTTTCCCAGGCTTTGGCTCATCTTTTCATTCTCTTGTTTTTTAAAGCCCCAAATATTTTAATTTTGGAGAAGTCCAATTTATCAACTTTTTTTAAAAATAAATTTTGGTTTTGAATTTTGCTTTTGCTATTAAAATCTTTGCCTAACCTAAGACCACAAAGATTTTCTCCTGTTCTCTTCTAGAAGTTTATGGCTTTAGCTCTTATCCTTAGGTGCATAATGAGCTGAGGGTCTAATTAACTTTCTCCCTTTTTTCCTTCCTTTTAAAATACGGCTATCCAATTCTCAGCACCATTTATTGAAATGACCGTCTTTTCTCCTGCTGAATTATTTTTTGTGCATATCTCAGAAGTCCATTGGTTGTATGTGAGAGTTTATTTCTGGACCCTTAATTCTGTCCCATTGCTCTATATGACTGATTACCCTTGTGACAGTAAACACTCTTGATAATTGAAGCTTTACAGTAAGTTTTGAAATTGGGTAATTCCTCTAATTTTGTTATTCTATTTTAAAATCATTTGGGGTCTTTTAGACATTTTGCATTTCCATGTAAGTTTTAGGATCAGCTTGTGAATTTAAAGAAAATCTTTCTGGAATATTGCTAAGGATTGAGTTGAATTTATAGAACAATTTGGGGAGAATTGCCATCATAACAGCATTGAATTCTCTAATCCATGAACATGGAAGTTCTCTTCATTAATTTAGATCGTTTGATTTTCCTCAGCAATATTTTTCTCAATTAAATAAATGTATTATTCTTTTTGACGCTATTCTGAGCAGTTTACTTTAGAGGGTATTTTTCATTGCTAATATGTCAATTTTTAAAATATTGTGTTTCCTACAACCTTGCTTGCTAAGTTTATTGGGTCTCACAGCTTTTTAAAAAATTTTTTTCTGGTGGATTCTTTAGACTCTGACTGGTAATACTAGTTGTAAAGACACCTTTACTCTTTTCCCCAATCTAATGTCTTTATAGTCTTTGTGTAGGGAGAGGGAGCAGGGACTGGATAGAACCTCCATGACAACATTGAATAGAAATGATGAGAGGATGGTCTCTACTTGTTCCTGACTTAAGGAGAAAAACATTCTTTCACCATTTAGCATGTGGCTGTGAATTTTTTACAGATACCCTTCACTAGCTTGAGGAAATTGCCTTCTATTTCTAGTTTGCTGAGTTTTCATCACGAATGCAGCTACTTAGTTATATAATGAGTTTGTTTCTTCTATTAGTATGGTACATTGATTTTTTTTTTTTTTTATGTTAAATGAAGCTTATAGTCCTAGGATTTGGTCCATTTGTCCTGGTGTATAAATCTTTTTATCTGTTGCTGGATTCAGTTTCCTAATACTATGTTTTAAGGATTTCTGGATCTCTCCACTGGCTTTAAATACTTTTAAAATATAGGTATTTAAAAGTGTAAATTTCCCTTTAAGCAGTGTATGAGCTGTACACTATAAATTTTGATATTCTATACTTTCATTTTCATTTGTTTAAAATTTTCTGACTTCCTTTGGGACTTCTTCAATACATGGATATTTTAGAAATGTGTAATTTAATTTCTAAATATTTGGGGCTTTGTAATTTTCTGTTGACTTCTGATTTAATTTAAACATGGTTGGAGAACATACTTTTACTATTCCAACCCTTTTAAATTCATTGAGACTTTTTATGAAATAGCAAGTGGTTTTCCCTGGAGAATGTTTCCTATGCACTGACAAAACAGCGTGCATTCTGTTGGTGGTGGGTGGTGGTGTTAGGACAAGCTGGCTGACAGCATTCTTTTATATGCCCGTGATTCTCAATTGAGTCATTCTATCAATTATTGTAAGGTGTCAAAATCTCCAAATATTACATTGTCCATTTCTCCTCTCAATTCTATGGTTTTTCTTATTATTTTGTGGTCCTGTTAGGTGCATATAAATATGTTAACTGTTATATCTCTCGAATATATGACTTTTTAAAGTATCTTTTATTTCTAGTGATATTTGTCTCAAAGCCCACTTTATTAATATAGACATTCCAGCTCTCTTAGGATTACTGTTGGATGTTTTATATTTTTCCATACTTTCAAACTATTGGTCTTTGAATCTACAGTGTGCCTCTGTGGACACGATATAGTTGATTTACAAAAAGTACATCCTGACAATCTCTACCTTTTAACTATTTAGACCATTCACATTTAATGAAATTATGGGTATGATTAGAGTATGGCTGCCATTTTGCTATTTGTTTTCCAAATGTCTTATACAATTTTGCTTCTCTGTCCCTCTCTTTCTGCCTTTTGTGTTAAATATTTCTTGGTTTACCATTTTTAAAAATATATTTTTAAATTGATGCTTTAGTGGTTACTCCAGGTCTACAGTATTCCAACTTACTACAATCTTTTTAAGACTAATTCTAATAAAATACATCTTTGTCCCAGTAAGAGCTCCATTTCCTACCCACTCCTTTGTGCTATTAATATATTCTGTATCTATATTGTAAACCCAACAGTATGGTGTTATAATTACTATATAGTCTTATGCTACTGAGAGAACTTGTATTTTGGTAGGTAAATATATCCCTAAGATTCCCATTCTCTGGTTATTTAATTAAACACTTATCTTAGTACTGCTGTGAACGACTTTGCAGGTAAAACTGAGAATACTAAATAGGGTAACTATCCTGGATTATCCAGATGAGCTCACGGTAATCACATGACCCCTTAAAAGCAAAAGAGGGAAGCAGAAGAATCAGAGATGCGGTGGAAGACAGTGGAGAGATGAGGCAGGGGAGATCACAGGGAAGTGCAAGGAGGATTCAATCCATTGTTGCTGGTTTTGATGACGGAGGAGGGAACCACGAGCCAAGGAATATGAGTGGCTTCTAGAAACTGACAACCGCCCCTGGCCAACCTCAGTCTTAAACCATATGGAGTTGAATTCTGCCAACAACCTCAATGAGCTTGGAAGCCTATTCATCTCGAGCCTCCAGAAAAGAATGCAGCCCAGCCAATGCCTTCATTTTGACCTTTTACAATATTGAAGAGAACCAACTGAGCTATGTTATGCCCAGACTTCTGATTTATGAAACTCTGAGCTAATAAACGAGTGTTGCTTTAAGCCAGTACATTGTAGTAATTTGTTATGGCAGCAATACAATCACAGTCTTTTCTATTTACACACATATCTACCATTTCTGGTGCTCTTCATTTCATGCAGTGGATTCAGGTTACCATCTGGTGTCATTTACTTTCTGTCTGAAAGATTTAGTATTTCTTGTAAGGCAGATGTCCATAGGCAACAAATTGTCTTAGTATTTGTCTGGGAATGTTTTAAATTTCACTTTTTTCCCAACTTTCAACAAAAGCTCCATATCCTGGTGATGTCTTTATTATAAAGAAAAAAAAACCCTCTAAATCCAGACTTCGAATTAAAGTAACTATCTTTAATGTGAGAGCAATCCTATTCCCAAAGCCCCTCCCCAGAGTCAGTCAAGGGATTGGGAACCACATCTCTATCATGATTTTCCCAGTTCTCTTTGTCAGCCAAGTTTTCACTCCCAGGACACTAACAAATGTGCTGAGCCAAAGGCAACAGAGTTCACCTGTAGACAGGTCCACCATGCCCCACTTTGGAAGACCCACACCCCTAAGCATGTAGAGAAAAGCCCCCAGGCACAGAGCCACACCTGCAGACAGGAGAGTACTCCTCAAACATGGTATAATATTGTAACTTGCACTAGGCAGGGTTAGAAAAGAGACTCTTGTAACTCAAAGGTTCTAGTTGCTATCTAAAGCAACTACATATGGCATGGCTCATTCCATCATACACACGTTATTTTAAAATATGCCACTGGCACTTGGGAAAAATGTAATTTATTTGCACTGCTTCCATTCTTCTACTGCAGTGTTAGGACTTAACATAAGCATCACTCTTCTATTTCCTATTTACATTCGTTTGGAATATTACTACAAATACAATATACAACTTAAAAAACTTATGTGGAAACGCAGCTTATGTTTTTTTTCTCTTTACAGGCTTCTCAGTATCATTCAACTTAAATGGAAATTTATATGGACATTTTCTGTACATATCTTAAAGGGCAGATATTACACTGATAAAGCCAAAAGTATTCTGCACAAATACAATAAGAAAACAGAAAGTACAGATGATGTTATCTGGGGTACAAATATAAACAATACAGTACCATTAGAGTAACTGAGCAATATAATACCCATACTTCGTAGAAATAAAACTGCAAATCTGGAGAATGCTCTGACAAATATTAAACATTATATACACAATGAGGTAAATGTACCTTGGTCTCTTGAGAGGTAATTTAAGTTTAAAGCAATTGACATTTTGAAGCATCTCCTTGACATATACAGAAATATCAAACACCCCATTCCGTTGGCACAACATGAAAAAGGGATATCAAAAGACGGTTCACGATATTCAATTCACAAATCTTGTTAAAAAATAAAAACAAATTCACTGAAGTTCCTTTTAAGTTGTAAGAAACAGGTTGAATGTTATTAACTGTATTTTTTAAAGTTTACATTTACAAACAAGATTGCATAACGGGATTGAAAAGTTTAATACTGACAATCCTCACAATATCCTAGAAGTCCAGCATTCTTAGAGAGAGGGCCCACTGGTATTCCAGTAATCCAAAACAGAGACAAGAAGCTGCAGTACATGTCCAGAGATAATCCTTAGTATCTCAAAATATCTGAGTTGGCATTTTCTGCCAAACTGTAACAGAACCATTATTTGGAATTACTACCATTTGGAGCCAGAACACTGCCATGGTCAAGAAACAAAAGAAACAATTGACTTAAGATTCTTCCAGTGCAAGAATAAAAATAAGCTTTTGACGATGTGACTAATGGCATACTGATTTTGTCATGCAATTTAATGATCTCTTTGCCATCTTGTTTTATGAAATAGCCTGTACCTGACAGTTCTCATAGAGAAAAGAGGTAACCCATGGATGGACTACAAAATCGCGAAGTGACCACTTAGGTTTCGTAATAAGAACTGAAATCTGGGATTCTTGATGGCCATGGCACTGTACACCAACTCAAGGCACTTCTTGAGCACTGTCATTATTACAGCAGAATTACAGGCTTAGCTCTTCGGACCTCACCCTGTCTTATGGGGGATACAACTGGCCACTGTTTCTGGCACAACTCCCATTGCCACAGCAGCCACCTTGCTGCTATCCCATTCCTCATCCATGGCTAAAGTCAAAGGAGGGCAACCAGCAGGGGCATCCCAAGCCTCATCTGCTCAATCTCCAAATGTGGAGACCCCTCTCTGCCACTTCTAATGACAAAAAAAAAAAAAAAAAAGGAAGTATATCCCACAACTTCCATCAGTTATTGTACTCTAGATCTCCAAAGCAGCTCTTCAGTCAAAAGGCTGTGGGGGAGGCAACGGTCTCTGTGTCAGGGACCAGCAAGGAGGAAAGCAGGTTGCAAGAAACAGCTGGAGCCAGAAAGGATGGAGCAGGGACGTCTATGCCCCACTAAGTCGTATTTCCCCCATCCTCACTCCTCCTGGCTACTGGCAAAATGAATGTAGTCACACAATTTACTAGAAGGTGTTTTAGCCAAGCTGAACCCTGGAAGGAGAGCATCCTAGGAAGGGCAGTATAAACAACTGTGTTTTTAAATGACAAAATTATTATTCTAAGCAAATTTATCTGCAGTTATTAACAGTAATCATGATCCATCCCATCTTTTAAGTTACTTTCATTTTCAATATTAGTCAAGTCAATTGTGGTTTATCAAACCATCCCTAGCCAAAAAAGGAATTAACTGCAGTAATATGTAAAGTCAATTTAGAACTAAACACCAACTTTTAAAAAATTCCCTGATTCATCGAAAGTACATTTTATCCACTTAGGTTAAGAAAAGTATAATTGTAACTCAATCTTTGATCCAGTAAAAAATATCTTCGGCAAAAGTGGATTGCCTTACATGAAAGTGAGAAATCATGTATTACAACTTTAAATCAGACAAATTTTGGTACGTTCTTAAAATTATATAAAAATAGTTTTAGTGATAAAATGCATTGGTCCCCTGGATTTCATAAAGCAGATCTGGTAGGCTTAGAAATGGCCCAAAAAACCCACAAAAAAAGTACCTGATCACAAAATTAGAGATTATTAAACAAGTAATATAACTATAAAAACAAACCTCTCAAGCTCATTCATTTGCTTCAATGAAATTATGGTAACTACAGAAAAAACTCAACTTTGTAGTAAAAATAGTAATCTCTAAGCACATTTTCCCCATGATGTTTTTAAACACATAAAATTGACACTAAATTCCTATGTAATATGTCACTCATTCTAAAATTACTTTGGTTTTAAGACCAAATAGTCCTTCAAATTTATTCTACGTATAAGAGATAAGACATTATCAGAATGCAACTCATTCAGTGTAAATGGCCACTTTCTCTTCTTGACTAAAATACCGTATTGGTTATTCTGACCCTGTATCGGGGAACTGACAGCACTATAAAGTCAAAGTCTTGGCTCACAGCTAGGATAGTTTTTCCTCCCCTTGGAATAAGATCACAGTGATAAAAGGACTTTGAAAACTGCAAAAGCCCTGCAGAGACTTTAGCATTGGAAGTAAAAACCAGTTATTACAAGCTAGTTTCAACTTAATGTGAGAAGACCATGACAAGTTTGCTTTCAATATTTAACTTGACAAAAACATCTGTGTAAATGGAGAAGAACCTATACTCAGAATGTTCTTTAGCTACCACCTCTTCCAAATATCAAGGGTGCACTGAATACATTACATAAATTACATGTAAAGTAAGCAGTTGCAGTGTACGCATACATAAGGAAACACTGAATTAAAAGCTGCCTTCCTCAAAGTGTAGTGAGACCTCAAAATCACACTAGCTCTAACCTCAGTTACAAAGACAGAGGATCCACCAAACATTCCTACATAACCAATGTGACTCTTGCACATCTGTTATCTATTCAAATTACTAACTACCTTTGCCTTCCTAGAAAAAGGCCTATTATTTAACATTAACCATATTCTAATTTTAAATGTAATTCCTTTCTTAAAAAAATAACACTGTCTTTAAACAGATAAAGAAAAAAATGGCTTACAGAATACCACATAACTTTTCACAAACAGCTAGACAAACTTTCCCTTTTACAAAAATTAGTCTGTATGCTACAAATATTAAAGTACTATAAGCATCTAGAGTGCCACTTGTTATTTTAAAAGTATACCTAGACAACACAATTAAAATGCAAAAGCTTGATGTGAGAATATTCAAACATGACCATGCTAACAATTTACTAATTAATGCCACTTCATTTCTTTAGTGGCTTAAGCACATTTTGGTAGGAGAAAGGCATTTTCAAAATAGAATACTAAATGACATACCACAAAAACCTTTCCAAAAAACAAAACAGAAAAAGTTTGGGTTACCCACATAAATAAGCTTTTTGAATTCAAACACTATAGGTTTTAACATAGAGACTTTCAGCAATTCTACTCATTTCCATTAGAAAGACACAGAAGTGGCACTTACTGGTATAGTACAGTCCCATTTTGAAGGCATGTAATGTTCTGAATAAGTGAAAGAACAGTAATAGTATACAAAATACAATTGCATAAATTATGTTCCTCACTACTATATGAGGTCATTTTTAGACTCAAGATAAGAGTTTTATAAGTGTTAGTTTTAAGATCCTTAAAAACTATAGGACAGTACATTCAAAATCTGAATCAAGGAAACTCTAGTGGTTCAGAATCCTCTGAGAATGTACTAACCAGGAGTAAATCACTTTCTTTAATAATAAAAAATGTTTTATTATAACTCAGCAATCCAACTCCTTTGCCCTTAAAGATGATCTTCAGCACAGCAGAGTTACCTAAAGTTAAGACCGGCAATCATCTTTTTAAAAAACAAGTTTTGTTAATAAAAAATAAAGGTAGACTATACAACATTTTGTAACTGTCCTGGCAAAGAAGCGTTCATAGTGCACAGAAAGGACCCACATGGCTGTTTCCTAGGTCCAAAGAAATCCTGGGGAGTTTTTAATTGACTTTATTACACTGCTGCAAAACGAAGCAACATCCTTCTGTTCCCTCTCAGTGAGGTAGAACAATTGACCTCCCAAATTAAAACCCAGGAGCAGATCTGAAGAAAAAAGTCGAGTTCAGGTAAAGCTACAGAATTACATTTTGATGCCTTCCTGTTGACTGAGTTGTGATAATGTTTTCTTAATCCGCAACGCGGTAAGCCTAGCTGCTCCATTGGCATACCAACATTCTCTCATAATTTTAGCCATTACTCTCAAGGCCTACAAGAAAATACAAGAAAAATAATTAATGCATGCACCATTTTCCACTTGTCTGGATAAGAATCTTTACTTGTAAATTTTCTTTTGAAATGGCAGACATTTGTTGCTGTTGTTGTGGAAGCATTTTTTGTAATAGCAAATGAGTAGAAATTACATAAATTTCCAACAATAGAGTATTGGTATCAGTGCTGGAAAGCAGGTGGACAAAGAGTGACTCACTTAGCAAACCTAAAAAGGCCAAATCCTAAACCAGAGCTGGGCAAAACACAGAAGAAACCTGACCTCACATTAAAATTTTAAGTTTGTACTTTGAAGCATCCAGATCAAATTTTTCATTTTGAGACAGGGTCTCACTCTGTCACACAGAGTGGAATGTAATGGCATGCTCTCAGCTCACTGCAGCCTTGACCTCCCAGGCTCAAGCAATCCTCCCACCTCAGCCTCCCGAGTAGATAAAATTTCTAAAAGACAAAATCTAGCAGCACTCTTATGTCACATGCAAATCCTTTGAGCATGCTGAAATACATTTTATCTGGGCCTGAAGATGTGATTTTGTTGGAGGTAGCAAGCTCTCTTGGTTATCAGAGTTTCCGCTGAGTCCTACAATATTTTAAGATGTAAAATCGACTACTGAACTGAACAGCTTTTTACAGCTTTTTAAGCTACAAAACTTCAAACCTGGAGGAATATTCCCTGCTTTACCAATATTATAATAGTAACAGCTAGCAATTAAGGAGAGAGAGGTTAAAGAAAATTTGTCTTATGAATCCTTAAATTTACAATTACAAAAACATTTCTAAAACTTTTTGTTAGAGCTGTTGAGAAGCTCAGACACTGCTGGAAAAAAGCATCTTCCCCAAATTCCTGGTTAATGGTCATCTAGGCAATCAGATGAATGAAATGGAAAATCATTTGAAACACCTTTGTAATCACCTTATCTGAGTTCCTCACCTTACAAAGGGATATTAGGGTCTAGAGAATTGAAGTGATTTGTTCAAAGTCAGATCCTTGAAATGGTAGCCAGGCTGGTCTAGAATACATGTCTCCTTATTCCTGTCCAGTAACTGTCCACTATACTGGGTTGTCCTGGCTGAAGGGAGGCATTCATTTATGTGCCTTAAGTTTGCCCGGCAGATCTAAACTATGTTCTGATATGTAAAGGCCACTGCAAATGTTCCATGGCCCTTTCAATGTGCTTAAAATTGAATATGAAAACCAAATTATTCTGTTTTTATACATTGGTTTGACTGCTATGAAAAAGAAAATTCTTGTCTGTTTTCCTTAAAGAAAAGTATAAAATTTTCACTTACTGAGCAGAAGCAGTTTAGAAAATTGCCTAATATCAAAAAGAATACTCACTTCACAGCTCTGCCATCTGTTTGGGATATTTGGCCTTAACTTCTGTTCACAAACAACTTTTCTCATTTCTTCAACTGATGGGTCAGAAGGTACAAGATCATAATAAGGTAGCTGGTAATCTTCATGAATACCTGTATTAGTTTAAAAGAAAATTAAATTTTGAAGAATTTATTCAGCTAATGCCAAACCATTAAAAAGATCACCTAAGAGCCCTAGTACAGTGTCTCATTACTAAAGTAGGTAGATGGAACTGAGACGATAGCTTTCTCTATCTCATCCACATCTGTATCCACAGGCTACTTCCCTGAGTTTATATTGAACCCACACCTTGAAA
Organism: Plecturocebus donacophilus; assembly: GCA_004027715.1. NCBI lineage: Eukaryota > Metazoa > Chordata > Mammalia > Primates > Pitheciidae > Plecturocebus > Plecturocebus donacophilus. Next base: position 127,369 of record PVKP010001149.1, read on the forward strand.
CTAAGTATTGCCATGAGATCAATAAAGCCTAATTGAAATGACAGTAAACTATGAGCTGTGATGACCAGATTGATATTTTCCACTAGAGCCCTATTGTGCAGCAACTGAGATTCTATTCTGTGAGTGAACAGGCTCTCACTTCAGTGAGACATGAATCCTATGAGGCAAGTTTAAGGTTTCTCTACTTGCTTTCTCTACTTGCATCTGTCAATAATACGTCCTATTTACTACAATACAGAGAAATACTCTGTTCCTCACTGCCTCAAAAACCTAAGGCACTAGGTCTCAGCCAAGCCTAGGTTCCCAAGCCTAAGAGACTGTTTCCTCGGTAAACATTAAAAAGTGCTCCATCCAAAAGGCTAGAAGTTAAAACAAACTCTAGAAAACAACACAGTGGTAACGTAATTGTATTCTGTGTATGTAATCTACGACTATCAAGTTGGAGAAAATAGCTGCAATTTCAAAGAAAAAAAATAAGTTTGTCACCCAGGTACATGCTAGAAACAGCTTCCTAGGTGAGCCTCTCAAGCAGCTGTCCTTTCTAAAGAACTATATTCCAATATAACAAGGAGTTGGGTTCTGATGAGTCTGAAGATTCAAAAGGAAACAGTAAGACAATACACTAGTCTAGAGCTGTGCATGTGTACACCATGGCACTGTCCCCTCCCAAAGGTTTCATCGCCTTTGTTTTCTCTGGCACTTGGTGACCTCCTGTTTCAGATGATGAACTGCACATAATTTCATTCAACAAAAAGACAATTCTTGAACAACTTCTGTTCATGACAAACTGTTGGGGGAAAGGGGAGCAATTTACCACCAATGGAACATCGTCGAGCAATTTCCCAGAATACTAAGCCCATTGCATAGATGTCAGCACGTTTGAAGGATTCAAAATGTTTCATATTTATGGAATCATCGAGAACTTCAGGGGCCATGTACCTAAAAGAAAATTTGCAAAAAGAACTTTGAAAGTCATGTCCTTACTGCTGCATTGTGATGACCATCCACTCAGACATTTCTCTATACATAGATATCTGCACACAATATTCCACAGCAAACATTAGACTCAAGAAAAATATTAAATACTCACACTGGTTTGCATATTAATGACGTCAACTAAATCCCACAAAATGCTGAAATAGCAGTTTCATGCTATCTGCCTCATGATCTTGGTTTCCAATGAAAGACACACATATAACCATTGTGACCATTAAAGGTGTCCTAATGTACACCACCCATACATATACTAGGCAGAAACCACACATTTTAATCTAGAAGTCTTCTCACTGAAGATGAAAGGAAGGGCAGGAATATACTCCAGGGAAAAACAGATACAAAAGAATGCCAGTTCTTCTACTGATGCTACACTAGAGGGTTCTGAAGCTTCAAAAAACTACTAAAATTATGGGTCAGGACCCACAGAGATCTGCAGCAACCACTGCCAAGGACCCCTTAGCTGGTGGAGAGTTGAGAATCCCCAGTGAATCCAGAAATCTCAAAATCATACATGCAATTTGAATAGACTAATGCTGCCAGCTCTCCGGCTCTCTCCAAGGCCAAGGCAGTAGTTTGAAGAAATGCTGTGACAACATGTGAAAAGGGCTTTGTGTCAGAAATGCCCAGGTTCAAATCTCAGCTCTCTGGCTTATCATCCACATGAAGCTGGCCAAATTATTTAACCTCCACAAGGTGGTTTTGTCATCTGTGAATTAAGGGCAACAACACCTACCTAAAAGTTCTTTTGAAGACTCATGGACTCAACAGACATCTACTGAGGATCTACCATGTATTAGGCACTGTGAAGGATGCTGAGAATACAAGTCTGCTCTCAAGCAGCTTGCACCTAATAGAATATGCAGGCAAATAAATAAACAGTTACAACGTAATGCATAAGTGCCTCCATGGTCCCAGTTCAGTGTGCTATGACAGCCCCTGGAGGGACTCCTACGAGTCTTGAGGACCAGAAAAAACTTCCTACGGGAAAGGTGGGTATGTGGCTGAGAAACAGTAGGGTAATGTATGCTCCAGGAGACAGCATGTGCAAAAGTTCTAAGAAAGCAAGAAAGACATATTTTCAGGAACTGAAATATTAAAACAGCAGGGCTAGCTATAGCACAGTATTTGAGAAGGGTGTTAAATGAGACAATATATGTAAAAGACCTATTAGCTAGATGATTGGCACATAATAGGTCCTCTATAAATGTGAGTTACTACTGTTATTATAATTAACATGACTAATAATATTTACTGGAAGGGCAACCTTCCATCAGCAGACATCTTTTTAAGTCAGGTAACTTTGGCTCAGAGCAGGCAAGACCATGAGATCTTCTTGCCTTTGGCAATCTAATAAAGTACAAGCTTAAGCTGAGTTTCAATGATGATATGTACATGAGAAAGAGAAGGGAAAAAAGGTGATTTCAGAAGATATTCAATACATTTGTTCGAAAGTATACCTTTTTGTTCCCACTCTGTGGTTTGGAGCAATATCAATTGTATCTGTGGCTGAATCATGTCTTACTGCCAGTCCTAAGTCTGCAATACAGCAAGTTCCATTCTTCTTTACCAAGATATTCTTTGATTTCAAGTCTCTATGAGCAATGGCTGGCTTTCCTAAAGAATCAACAATTAAACATGACTGCTTAAAAGGTAATACCAATCACAACTCATACCTTTAGGTTCAAAAGTCTCTTCTCCTAACCCAAATGTATCAAATCATTTCAGCCCACATGACCTACAATACCTAAGCCATTACTAAATAAACTCAAGTGAATCATTACACCGAAAGTCATCGAAATTTTATTTCTTTAAAGAAAATGGGGACAATAACAATAGATTAACAACTCCAAGACTGGGGGCAAAAAATCTTAGCAGTTTATCTGTTGGTGCCTTATGAATTCTTTATAAGAAACTTAGCCACAGACTGATATTCCAGCAGCCCAGGAACCAAGCATGTAGATTATCACTTCCCTATCAATTGAAATGTACTCAGTATTAAGTGCATTATCTTTGATACTAACCACTAGAATATGTGTTATTAAAGACGCCTGTAATCCTAGGACTTTGAGAGGCCGAGGCGAGAGGATCACTTGAGGTCAGGAGTTCAAGACCAGCCTGACCAACATGGTGAAACCTCGTCTCTACTAAAAATACAAAAATTAGTTGGGTATGGTGGCATGTGCCTGTAATGCCAGCTACTTGGGAGGCTGAAGCAAGAGAATCACTTGAACCTGAGAGGCGGAAGTTGCAGTGAGCTGAGATCGTACCACTGCACTCCAGAGCGACAGAGGGAGACTCCGTCTCAAAAGAAAGAAAAGTTATAATGTGGAAAACTTGGAACCTTTACACACTGCTGGCAGGAATGTAAAATGGTTCACACACTTTAAGAAAATAGTATAGCAGTTCTTCAAACCATTAAATAATGTTATCATATGCTATAGGAATTCAACTCCTAGGTATATACCCAAGATAACCCAAAACATGTACCTACATAAAACTTATACACAAATGTTCATTACAGCATTAGCCACAATAGCCAAAAGAAGAAACAAACCAAATGCTCATCAACTAATGCATATACAACATGTGGTATAGTCATACATTGAAGTATTACTCAGCCATCAAAATGACTGAAGTACTCATACATGCTACAACATAAATGAACCTTGAAAACATGCTAAGTGAAAGAAGCCAGTTACAAAAGACAACATATTGTATGATTCATTATATAAAATGTGCAGAATAAGCAAATCTATAGACGGAAAGCAGCAGTTGTTGCTTAGGACTAGGAGTTTGGGGGGAAAGGGGAGTGACTGCTAGTGGCTACAGGGTTTCTCTTTGGAGTGATAAAGATATTCTAAAATTGACTGTAGTGTTTGTTGGCTGTACAATTCTGAGTATTCTAAAAACCACTGAATTTTAAGTGGGTGAACTGTATGATGTGAATTATAACTCAATAAAACTGCTATAATCAATAATAATAATTACAAAGATGGAGCTGGTTAAGATGTGAACTAGCACTTATGCTGTATGTAAAGTGGGGAATGGGGGAGCCACTGGGTTGCAAGTGGAAAACTGCTAGAGCAGAAAGCTATACTGGCATCTGAAATCCTACATGGCACAAAAACCATAGCATAAAATTACATAGCTAAAACTTAGTATTTAATTTTTCAACTGTAAAACTATCTCATGCAGTCTCCTTATCTCAAGGTCAAATATAACTACTAGATGACCAGATAACATTTATATAACATGCTGATGTTTTCAAAGCACTTTCTCATTTGATACCACACATAAAAATATATTCACTTAGACTCGAATTCTGAAACTGAAATCCTCAAAAATCAAAGATTGAATGCTACTTTTAAGAACTAAAAATAAAAAATCACAGTTTTGTTACAATGACTAGAAAATCTTTAAACAAATTTCCGGATTCCTAGCTCTACTTGATTCTTTTGAACTGAAAGATAAATGTTCTCATCTAAAAATTTTGTTTTAAATATCTCCAGTTAGGCTACTTACTATTTTCTTTTCTTTTTTTTCTGAGACAGGATCTCACTCTATTACCCAGGTTGGAGTGCAGTGGCATGATGTCTGCTCACTGCAGCTTCGACCTCCCAGGCTCAGGTAATTCTCCTACCTCAGCCTCCTGAGTAGCTGGGACTACAGGTGCATGCCACTATGCCCAAATAATTTTTTGTATTTTCGGTAGAGATGGGGTTTTGCCATGTTGCTCAGGCTGACCTTGAACTCCTGAGCTCAAGCGATTTGCCCATCTCAGCCTCCCAAAGTGTTGGGATTATAGGAGTGAGCCACCAGGCCCGGCCTCCACCTTCTATTTTCGTAGATATTATTCATGGAAATTTCATGGAAATTTAAAGCTTAAATAATAGAATTGCTAAAAGAGTTACCTTGGGTACCAACAATCTCCATGTGAAGATGGGCAAGACCGCTCGCTGTGGACAGAGCAAGTTTTATCATTCCTTCCACAGTAACTGTGTATCTGTTTAAGTAATCAAAAAGGGATCCATGTTCATGATAATCTGACACCAACCAGAGCTGAGTCCAAGTACCATTGTCTGTAAACAGAATTAACAACATTTTGGTTGGGCTGTAGACGATTTATGATTTATTTGTTCAAAGGTTATCACTTTTTACTCTCAATCCCGAGTCACAAACTGCAATATAACGCCACTTAAGTCTGTATTTCCATCATGTTTTCTTCTACAATTCAGTTTATCTTATACTTTATATACATATGCTTTAGTTCCTCAGAGTAAGTCCCTCTTCTTGAGATAAGGCGAGGATAATTAATCCCATTTAAGAGACAAAGATGGTGACTTTCTTGAATCTTCATAGATAATTAGTATCAGAGCTGGCACTCTTAAGTGCCTAGAAAAATCCCTGGGTCAGGCTCGGTGCTCAGTGGCTGCTCCTGGAAGGAAAAAAGGCTTAAAAAAGGAAGGGAACAGAGAAGGAAGGAAGGAGGTGAGAAGTCTCTGGAGCCCAGTGGGGCCACAGGGGGAATGGAAGAGTATGGGACAAAATTGAAAGCGAGTTTCGATGAGAAATGACAAGCTTTAGTGACAGATTGTATACACAGTTCACAAAGACGCAAGACAAGATGATTATGATTCCAAGGTTGCTAGCTTAGAAAAACAGAAATAGTGATACCTCTAACACATGGGGAAGCTGAAATAGGAACTGAAATGTCAGGAGAAAAAGCTGGAAAAGCTGGGACTAAACTCAAACAACTAAGAAAGCCAATACATGATTTTAAAACATGTTTTCTCATAGGAATAATGGTAAAATTACTAGCTAGGCTCCTAGGCTAGACTGGTCCACGAAAGTCTAATTTAACCTAGAAGTAGCTAGAAAACCACATATTTAATTAAGCTATGAAGAAAGAAAGCATTACAACATTAGGAGACAGCACAATCCAGTAAAAGATGCACATTTAGAGTCATTCTGACCTGGATTGGAATCCATGGCCTGCCTGTTATTGATGCTTTCTTAGCCAACCAGCCTCTGTTTCTCCTTTTATACAAGAATAACATCTTACTTTGTAAGACAGTTAAGATTTAAAAAACAAAATACTAGATTCTTTAGGCAAGAATTACATAATTTAAACTGTGCTCTTTCATTCCCTGCTGGTTGTAAAACACAAGAAAAAATCCATATTGACATGAAACAGCTTCTATTTTGAAGGTATTTACTTGAAGAAGAAAAGCAACTCTGATTAGAAGAGATTAAGAAAGGAAAGGGAACTTTTCAGAAGATTTTGGAAGAGATTTCTGGGTACATTTTAAAGGACTTAGTATTTACTTGTCCTTCATGAAATTTATAAACTGATTCTGTCCAAACTCGCACCCTTGCTTTAGGTACATCACTAGCTTAGTTGCATGCCTCTTGTCTATTACTGAATTTTGAAAAGTTCACCAATATAAGAAATAAAGAGGAAGACAGGCAGATGGAAGAAAGGGAGACTGCAGGTTACTGACAAGAAAGGCAGAAGGAAGGTTATATGTAAGGGGTCATACATATAAAGAGCTGCTGGGGGTGGAATTAACTAAATCAGGAGAAGATAAAGAACTGGGATGGAGGAGCTAGGCTCAGAGAAAATACATTAAGCCCTGACAAAGAAGAAAGAAAGGGAGTAGGGAAGAGCTAGTAGGGTCAGCTAGTTCCCATGGTGACCACCAGATGACAGCATCAGCTTGGTTAAAAGTTCAAGGCACAGCCTCACCAACATTTTGTGCTGCTGTGTTTGTAACCTGGAATGTGACAAAAACCAGACACCGGGTGAGGTTTAAGCTTTAAAATGCAGATTTAAGAGTTGCCAACATGGCAGAGTTTGCAACCATGAATGTGGGTATGTTCTTAAAGAAGAAATTACCATCTGTAGAATCAGTACCTTCATATGAACCGGTGAGAAGAGTAAGAGTTGAAAAAACAAAGACAACTATAAAGAAATAAGAAGGAACAAAGAAAGTCTAGGGTCACCGAATATAGTAAATAAAGAAAAGGTTGTTTTAAGAGTTGGGGGAGGAAATAAATGGTGTCAGAGGCAAAAACTAAAATGAGAACTAAGGATTTGGTCAGACTGATTACTACTTTTGTTTGTTTTATTTTTAACTTAAGAAATATTGCATTGTCATGTGCCATTGATAATCACTACCTACATCAATCATATACATCACTGCCCCGTCCTAATCAAACACTATATACTTCCACATATGATGCAATAAGATGTATATAATATCCTTAGTGTGTATTTTGAGAAAACCAATAAAACTCCAACTAGGTTTAGCTTGTAAATCTACCTACTAGTTTTTAGAAAACACAGAGGAACAAGTTAAGAGACACTATGGAAATTCAATTAGCAAAATCCAGAATGTGATAGGCCCTACAGGACAAACAATCCAATTTTTTCAACAAGTAAACTGCAAGAGAAGAAAAAAGATGAAGGGGAACCTAAAGATTTTAAGAGACATAAGAGAAATATCAACCAAATGCAACGTGTGGACTTAGGTTCATAATCTGAATAAATATTTTTTTTAAATATGAGACAATTACAGAATTTGAACCTAAATAGATATTAGATAACATTTAAAAAATTAACAATGGTAGTGTGGTTGTTTCATAAAAACATTTCCTCATGATTTGAAAATAGAAATTACATTTATAAGTGTTTACGGATGAAAAGATGTTATCTGGGACCAGCTTCAAATAACGCAGTCAGGGTAGAGTAGGCGGGACTAGATATCAATTATGATGGCAGTGACCTGACAACTGTTGAAGCTGGATGATGAGGGATCACTGTAACTACTCTGCTTTTCCACATATTGTAAATTTTCTACAAATAAGTCAAAAAAAAAAAAAGGCAGTACATGCTTGTAAATAAATTTGAAAACCCTGAGAAACTAAAAGAAAAATTATAAAAATCACCCATAATTAGCAACTGAGATTAAAAATCATTAATATTTGAATAAATAAATATTGCTAAGAAAATGGAAGATGAGAAAAGGAAAAAGACTACAGGTCTGGCTAAGCTAAGCAATAATGATAGCATTTTTTAAAAAATAGGAAAGCTGAGAAATACATTTGACTCAGGGGCAGGGACAAGTGTGGAGCTGAAATACAAGTCTCTGATAGAGGCAGTGAAAGTAGGAATTGTGGGCATAAAGGTATTAACAGAAGCTAGGAAAGCAGCAGCAGCAGCAGCAGTCTGAGATCACTGCTTGCAGTCCCCGCCCATTCTGACTTCCTACCAACAGGGCTCCTTCCTTCTTTAGCATCTGACCTGATGCTGGGCCTCAGGCACCGGAACGATAGGCAAGAAAGCGTCCATACGGTTACCAATGGCAGAGTGGCTGAAGAAACCTTTTCTCTCTTTGAGTTTACCAAAAGATTCATCTATTTAGCCCTTCACAACTCAGAACACTGACAAGTTATTTTTACTCTCTCCATAAATAAGGTCAATAGTCTATATTGAAACATCCTACTGGTCAGGAAGATATTAAAAGGAAATGGCTCTCTGAGCCCTATTCTCAGAATTTTGAGCAAGTTTATACATTTTTTTCTATATCATGACTATTCTCAATAACTAACTGCCCTAAACTAAACCAACTAAAGTACATAGCTTTTTTAAATAGCTCTTTCACATTTTATAAAACAGTAAGGGATTTTATGAATTTGTTATCAAGAGTCAAGAAAATTTTTAAGAAGTTCCTAGTTCTAAAAGTTACTAATATATTGTATTTGACTTAATGGGTCTAATCTACACGACAGACATTGATTTCTCATCTACTCTGATGATGTTTAGTCACCATATATGTAAAGACTTGAAGAGATCTTGTTATAGACAAGATAAGGAAAAGCTAATGTTACCAACCTTTATTGTCTGCTGCTATAAATCCCAGGATGTTTTCATGACGTAACATTACAGTTTGATAAATCTCTGCCTCACGGAACCATGAACGTTCTTCTCTAGAGGAGAATATCTTAACAGCAACTTCTTCTCCCCTCCACTTTCCTCTCCAAACTTCTCCAAATCGACCTTTGCCAATGCTTTCTTGTAACACAATAGTTCTTGCAATTGTTCTCTGAACAAGCAATGGTAAACCTGAAGAGAAAAACAAACAGTAGTCAACACAACAGTATTACATGTTTCAAACATCACCATAGGCACTAATGAGTGATCCAGAAAACTATACCTTGAGGAAATTATCTCACTGGGGAGGTATGTATTACATTTGCAATAAAATAACTAATTAAAAAAGGAAAATAAGATAATAAATATAATAAAAGAATCCAGAAACTCCTGCTAGAGAGTCAAGGTAGGCTTTGTAAAAGTAAGTTGAATTTTGACTATCCCTTAAGTATGGTGGTTAGGTAGGAAGAATGTGCAGAAAGGTAGAAGGAAATGAATGACACGTTTAGGGAACCAGCTTGGGTAATCAGAGAGAGGATATATGTGGCAAAGCAGTGAAAGAGAGGGCAAACTGTCACCAGAAGATGAAGAGTACTGTATATCAAGCTCAAAATAACCAATGAGAGCTTTAGGTAAAAGAGGAATCTTTGATTTCTGAGGAAAAGGGCCATGGCTGGGAGTGAGATAATTTTAAAATCTTATTTTAGAAAGATGAGTCTGGTAATGGCTTCACTGATGGGGGGAAAAAAGGATGTGAACACAGAAACACAGAAGTAAATTCTGGCTTTTTAATAAATCAGTAAAAATCACCACAGAAACTATTTCAAGGCAAGCAATTTACTTGCTACCAACTGGCTACATAAGCAATACTAGTATCTTACAGAACCATGCCAAGTAACTCACCTTGGTAATGGAGCACTGTTTTTCCACTAATTGAACTTGGCTTTCTCCAAAATATGCATTTTTAAGTATTGCCATATTTATTTCATTTAAAAGGATTTACTACCTACCTGCAACATTAAAGTGTCACTATATGTGAGACAATCACTCAATATCCTATTCCCCATCTGACAAGGGTCATTTTAAATTACACTGATACTAACAAAGAAAATTCAGTGTTCACCATGCTCCTCACTAGTATCTTATTTATACCATCTATGTACACATAAATTTGTGTCATTTATAATTTATACTCAAAGCTGCTTGGTAGGTCAAATTAACCCAATGACAGTAAATGAAATTATCTGATCTCTTTGGTTCCCTGATGTGAAATGCTTATAAATCCACATGTTAAATCTTCAAAGCAATCAAAAGCTCTTCTTCTTTCATCTTTAAGTTTCTCAAATGGGTTCCTTTATTCCTCTTGCTCTACCCTCCCCACCTCCTGCAAAGCAGTTAGCAGTCTAACTATAAATATCTGTTTGTGTTTATAAGAAGATTGCTAGTTAGATCTGTCAGAAATCCTTATTTGAATCAAGGAGCTCTTTTGTACTATGAATAATCAATTCTAATTATGTTTTTTGGTGTAGATACTAATTTACAACATTGTCTGAAAGCCTTGTAGAGGGCCACACCACAGACTTAAAAGTATACTTAAGAGTTAATTTCAGGAGACTAATCTGGAAATTACAAAGGCCAGCAATAAAAGAGAAAAAGGAATCGCAAACACGAAGTCTGAAAACACCTGACAGGTTCAGAACTTGTGTAAATGGTATGGTTGAGAAAGGCCAAGAGGATGAGAAAAGTTTTTGTCTTCCCTTTTATCACTGGATTCTAGATGCAGAATTAAAATTAAAAAGCAAATCTTGATCCATTATATTATCTACATTAGATTACTTCATATGAATAGTTGAGCATTTAAAAAAGGTAACAGTTGACCAGGCACAGTGACTCACACCTGTATTTCCAGCACTCTGGGAGGCCAAGGCAGTACTTGACGTCAGGAGTTCGAGACCAGCCTGGCCAACACGATGAAACCTGGTGTGTGCTAAATATACAAAAGTTAACTAGGCGTGGTGGCACACACCTGTAATCCCAGCTACTTGGGAGGTTGAGGCAAGATAATCGCTTGAACCTGGGAGATGAAGGTTGCAGAGAGCTGAGCTCATGCCACTGCACTCCAGCCTGGGCAACAGAGAGAGACTCCTGCCTCAAAAAAAAAAAAAAAATTAACCATTTTCTTCTAAAGACAAAACTGAACAAGCCTAATTTAGATCTCTATATTCTCTGCTCTACCCTTTTGCACCTTTAGAACTGTTGGAGAGAAAACTTCAAAAGGGAAACAGGGGCTGTACAGCTTCACATGCAGTGAACAGGAAATAAGACCTGAACAACATGCATATATTACAAGCGCTCATGAGCTGCCCAAGTTATAGCAAACACTGGCCTAGGAGACTCACTTTCAAAAGCTGGCACATATGCACACTCACACACTTGGGGTATAGCTGCCAGAACCCAGCTCTTCATTGTGTTCCCTGAAGTCCCCAAGTTAAAAGCACAGTCTTTAGAGGTAGAGATAGGGCCTTTTCCTTAATTATGGTCACAGTACTGAGTAATAAACACATGAATTCAGAATGTGAAATGGTTACATCTTTTTCTCAATTAATCAAAGAACTAAAAACAAAGTATTATAAACACACATTTTACTTATTCACAGGCACTAGTCTCATGCCTAAGGTGGCATTAAGGATTTATAATGAATAGAAGGGAAACAGATGGCATTTTCGGCTATATTCAACAGAAGATGACTTCTGCCTGGATAGGTTTGGAGGGAATTCAGTACACAATGAACTATGACAGGCAAAGGAGGCCTTAAACTAAGTTTTGTACAATGCAGTCAACTGATACTGTGTATGAGATTTTTCTTCCAAATGTTTTCAATAAGGGTAACACTTGTCATTTGGACATAACTTTACAATTTACCAAGCGCTTTCATGCAAACATTTTGTCTCACTTGAACTCACAACAATCCAATGATGAGCACAGAGCACAGTCCAATACTTTCATTTTAAAGATGAAATAACTCAAGCATGAGACATTGGTTAACTGCCCAAAGCCACAGAGCTAGCAACCAATGCAGACAATTTTGCAGGGTAAGGCATGAAGGAGGGAGAGAAGCTTTCAGACAACAGAGAGCTATGGGCCCTGATGGATCTAGAAATGTATATAAAATGGAAACAGAATAATATTATTCTTTTTCATGTTTATATCTTAAAAGGTAAATGAAAATACTTTTATTCAGTAATCAACTGCCACCCACCCACCAATTCCTTTAATCCGGTGGGCTTATTCCACTGTGGCAAGTGGCATGAGCTGCTGTGTCTTCCCAGAGCAGAAGTTTAGCAACAAGAGAATAGGTCTGAGGAATTCCAAATGATCTGTAGCCATCCTGATTTTCTGTGACTCTGGTCCTTGCTTATCACAGTTTTGGGCAGGATTACTTTTAGAATGAGCAAAATCTTCCTTGGAAGATCTGAACAGGGAATAAATGGGAAGTCCCAGGAAAGCTATTAAAATAACCTCTCTCCATCATTCCCGCCCAAAGACACCTTCAGTACTAAGACTGCTCCATCTAAGTCCAAACTCTCATTGCCTTCCTTGCACAACTGTCTCAGGAGTCTCTAAGGTTGCCTTCTGGGACTTGGGCTCAAGTATGTATCCTAGTCAAGTAGAGAGCTCTCTTATTGAATACATATGGCCAAATTCTACAGAAGAATAATTCAGGTAATATAATCAGTTTCTTCATTCTTAAATGCATACATACCAATATATATTCATTTCCTTAAAATAAATAGACATTTGTCATTACATGAGCTTTCTGCGACATTAGATGTGATTTTTGCTTCAGAATTATATTCTTAGCCAGTCACAACTTCTGCTTTAATATTCCTTTAATATCATTCGATTATAAAATTAGCATTTTTTTTTTTTTGAGATGGAGACTCATGCTGTTGCCCAGGCTGGAGTGCAGTGGTGTGCTCTTGGCTCACTGCAATCTCCGCCTTCCAGGTTCAAGTGATTCTCCTGCCTCAGTCTCCCGAGTAGCTGGGACTACAGGCGCATGCCACCACACCTGGCTAATTTTTTTGCATTTTTAGTAAAGATGGGGTTTCACCAAAATTAGTGAAATTTTCATTATATATGCTTTCCAAATTTTCACTTCATTCCTGAATTTGGCCCTTATTTGAAGATGATTCATACTTTTCAAAGGACGGTATATCTCATTTAAAAGTCTTAACAAACCACTTGAAGTGTTTTTATCAACAGTATGGGTTCCATATTTTTGATGAGGAAACAGAAGCCGAAAGAGGAAACATGTTTTAACCAAGATTATACAGCCAATCTATGACAAAGCTTGCCTTGGAACCTAGATTCTATTTATTCTTAGTCAAGTATCAAACTTTAAAAACATAGGAGATAGGAGTGTTCCTTAATATTCTTCCAAAACTCATGCAAGAAAAAGTAAACGATAGCTGCCCTTCAGTTTAAACATGAAGCACTGCTATGCCAAAAGTCACCTTGGGATGACTGACAATTAGCTCTCCACAAATATTGACAAACAGAACTGAGAAAGGCAAACCTCATTAGGGGCCAAAACTACAGTAAATAAGAAGGTGGCTAGACATTTTTCTGAAGTGAGAAAATGATATAAGAGTTCATTAGTTTAATTTTTAAAAATGAGGCATGTACTAAAGACAATTTCATATAATGTTTAAAAAGCAAATAACCTTCACAATTCAGAATACATTTCTGTCATGCCTGTTTTCAAATATAAACATCAAGCTACAAAATAATCCTGAATAGAATGGGTTAGCTGCAGATGGTTTGAAGATCCTGAACTTCAGCTTCATCTATATGAGAATAACTGTTCTTATCCTTTCTACCTTACAGTGATGAAAAGCAAATTCGATGGTACAGGTGAGAATGCTTTGAAATTTATACCACCATGGAGCTGACTTACTGACTCACTTTAACAGTTAAAGTAAGTTCCAATCTATTTTAAACTAGCCACAGGCATATATATAGCAAGGTTAAAGATTTTTATTAGGTTCAAACCTATAATATTATTTATCTCACATTCTAACAAGTTGGCTTATTAAAAAAACTAATAAAATAAATACCACTTAATTTTTAAAAGACTTCTTAGGAAAAAGGAGAAACAATTACATTACCTGAGCCAGAACCTGACGTTGTCATATCATAAATTAAGTCTTTCAATGTAGTACCCTCTGAAATAAAAGGGCGATCTAACGAAGGATCCTCTTCATTAGGCACTCGATGGTGAATGACTGTGCGGTTGTGGCAGATATAGACCATCAACATGAGTGACACGCAGACGAAGCACACCGGTCCAGCAATGACAGCTGCCAGTTCCACGGGACCAAGGCCAGGTGATGGCTTCACTGAAAAAGGGCCTTGAGTGAAACAAACATCAACAACAACAAAAACACTGTAGGTGGCAACCCCCATCTTCCTAATCCTACATAATTCCTGCAGCTGGCCACTGCCACCACTTAGCCGAAGAGCCTCATTACAGCAGCTTATAGGGCTCAAACCCAGAACAAGTGAATCATTCAGTCTTCTCCCACTAGGCCTCCCTTTATGAACACCAGCTCTGTCCGTACCCACTTACTCTTCCTGTATTCTTCAGCCATCATCACAAGGTCAGCTGCCACCAATATTATAGGACCTTCCCCACTTAGCACATCAGGTTACTAATATCAATAACTGGTAACAATACCCATTAACATCTCCTTAATAATCACCTTTTTTTTAAAATGTATGTTGGGCTTGTCTTCTTGTTCTAAGGCCAGTACCTGCCCATGGCAGGGGGAAAAAAAAACCTGAACAACAAAAAATCAAAACAAACAAAAAAAACCAAAACACATACATCTTCATCACTCCCAAACAACTCACATTTTAATATATATCTCTACTAATTTTTTTTTTTTTTTTGAGATGGAGTTTCTTGTTGCCCAGGCTAGAGTGCAGTGGCACAATCTCAGCTCACTGCAATCTCTGACTCCCAGGTTCAAGGGATTCTCTTGCCTAAGTAGCTGGGATTACAGTCATGCACCACCATACCTGGCTAATTTTTATATCTTGGTAGAGATGAGGTTTCACCATGTTGGTCAGGCTAGTCTCAAACTCCTGACCTCAGGTGATCCACCCACCTTGGCCTCCCAAAGTGCTGAGATACAGGCGTGAGCCACTATGCCCGGCCCATTTCTCCACCAATTTTTTTTTAAAGGCAAAACATATCCTTTGTTTCTTGTAACTTCTATTAATAATTAAGATTTTCCAGTTGCTTCGGAACATTACAATTATTTTGACATTCATCCTGAGCCTTACTGCTTTACTGCTCACCACCACTTCATTCATATCACATCTTTCCCATTCTTGAGCTCTTTAGTAGATTAATCTCTTATCACACAGAATCCTATATTTCTAGTAATTTCTTTCAGGAAGAGTTTATGGGTTCTTGTACACTGAACTTAGTCGTGGCAACAAGGCTATTGCCTTTCTATATGAAAAATCTTGGCCTATTTCAAGAATTTTTGGTGACAGCAAGAATGTTCCATTTGCCCTCTGATATTTAAGCAGAAAATGTGAACTTTTTTTTGCCTTTTATAGGTAACCAATGTTTATGTGTGTTAAATGCTTACACAATTCTTTTATTCTTGAAATGGATCATTTTTACTGTATGTGTTTGGATTAATATTTTTCACTAATTCTGCCTAGTATTCTGTCTTCTCTCTGGTCTCATGCCTTTTTCTAGAATTCTGATAATAAGCATATTGGATCAACTAAATCTGCTCCCTGTAACTCTTAATATGCTCACCAACTGTCTTTTCTCTGAATTGTAACACAATTTCTTAAGCTTGTCCCAAACTTGACTATAAAAATTATAGCATCTGGTCTGTTGTTCGCTCTCAATAGTGCATTTTTAAAAACATTCATCAGTTGGACTTTTCCTCTGAAAGCAACCTTTAACAACTGTGAAATGTTTTCATTTCATAGTGAATAACTGAAAATAGATCTTAAACTGTTTGAAACTTCTTCCCTATCATGTGGTAAACCTAGTTCTTAGGATGACATCTAATCTATCTAGTTCAGACTACTACTTTTGAACTCCTAACTTTTCATTGGTAATTTTTTGCTGTTTGCGTACCCTAGAGCTGGAAATGAGAAGTGTATATATGTTCATTAGAAACATAAGAAATGAAGTGACTTCTTCACAAGGTTTTGCAAATCTCTACTCAGGTATTTTGAGCTCAAATGACGGAAATGGGAAATTCTGGAATTATCCTTTTCTTTGTCACATTATAACTCCAGATGCCTTCATCAAAGTCACAAAGATATTACAGTTCGACCAGTCCTTACCACAGGGAGCTGCATTATCATGCTGAACAGGTGGAGTGCTGCCTCTCTTCTGAAACTGGGAGGACTGGCCTTTTCCTTCTGTGCTACAGCAATGCTTCCTCTTTTAATCAGCATAAGGCCTGGACCAACTCTGAGTGGAAAGTAAGCAACTGTGTCTGCTCCTCTGAGAACTGAAGCCAGGTGCTTCCTAAAAGGGAACTGAGAGTTTGCCCCATACCCTAACTTCCCCTCAATCCCTCATCTAAGTTATTGGGTAGATTTTTCAGTGACTAACCTTTCTTATATGACTAGTCAATTCTTCACTAGTCTGGTGTCATCTGTACTGTAAATTGCAGAGGTTCCTCAAAAGTGTTGGCACGTGGGTGGCATTCTACCATTAATTCTACTAGTATTAATATAGGTTGTCCTCATTTTTACATTCCTTTGGGATCTGGGGAAAGTTGTAAGAGTGATACACATGTGCTCAGACTTTCATCTTAAACCAGAATCTTGCAACTAAGAAGTTTATGAAGCTTTCAAACTGTTGGTTCTGCCAGGAAATTTTATTTTTGTTATTTTAGAAGAGACAGGGTTTCTCCATATTGGCCAGGCTGGTCTCGAGCTTCTGGCCTCAAGTCATCTGCCCAGCTCAGCCTCCCAAAGTGCTGGGATTACAGGCGTGAACCACTGCACCCAGCCCTAGGAAATTTTAAATGTAAACTACAGGTGAAGGACCAAAAATCTAGCAATCATGTATAATTAACTTATGCATAAAGATCATAAAATAAGCTGAAATTACAAAATAAAAACATCTAGACTGTTTAGTGCTGCTCTGAATCCCCACTCATTAAACAGCTGTTGATTGCATTAAAAGATAGGAGTATTATATAAGGAAGAAGAAATCCACTCTGAGAAGAAAGTAGAGACAATCTGAAGATGTTGTTGTGGACTTTGTCAGAATTTGCTTTTATCTATCCTTTTAGGTATAACAGACCTCAGAGGAAGTCTACCTTGGAACCACCTTCTTAACACATATCCAGGAGACAGGATCTTGGCTACTCTTACAAGTCTATAACAATGGACAAGTACTTCTTTCCTCTTCTTGCCTCTAAACTGAACAAGTTGGATTAGACAATTTCTATGATCCCTTCTAGTTCTAAAATCACAGAGTATGAAGAGTTTTTCTTGTAATATCTAGGCAAAAAATTTTATACAACAACTTACCAGTAGTTGGAAGTTCTATTTTATTGCAATGGTCCTGATTGCAGCAATATGTTGTAGTCACAGACCCAGTTTTTGAAGAGGGTGCACATACAAATGGCCTATCTCGAGGAATTAAGTCAGTTTCAGCTATACACATGGTGTTGTGTATAACTTTGTCTGTGGTCTCTGTGACAGAGACAAAGCAGAGCCCATCTGTCACACAAGTAAAATTGTCTTTTGTACAGAGGTGGCAGAAACACTGTAATGCTGGAAAAGAGAAAGATTCTATTAGAAAAAAACTCAAAGTTAACAGTTTGAAATTATCAAATATTCACTCTAACAATACATTCTTGATCTTATTATCACAAAATTTCTATGCACTGTTCAAAAAACAACTATTTGTTGCTCTTAGAAATTTCAAATTCTATTAAGAACCACACACATGTAGAAGCCTGAAATGTAGTAACACTTGGACCCAGGTTTCTTCCTAAAGTTTTTTGCTTCCAAGTATAGAAAAATTTTGTTACGTGCAATTTCATCAAAGCAAGGCAAGCATTTGCCTTCCCATTAGAAACAAAGTACATTTAAATTTGTAATGGTTATACTTTTTTTTTTTAAACCAGCCCCCAAACTAAGCATTCACATACTCCTCCTTTGAGGAGCAATGTGTGAAAACACTACCATCCATTAACTGTAGGCTAATACCATTTCAGTTGGTTTCTGGGTAATGGAGTAAAGGAAACAGATTTGTACTGAGCCAGACACTCTCTATTCTCCTTGGTGCAAACCCTAAAAAAGACATGTATATTCTGGCCAGAACTGGAGCATTCTCTTAGTGAAGCCAGGCAGACTACACCAGTAACAATATATATATGCTCCAAGCACACAGGCAACCTAACTACAGAAGTGACTGGCGGTAAAACACTAGCTTCATACCCACTTATATCTACTTGATCTTTATGGCTTAACCCCAGGAGTGACCTCTTTAGGGAAGCCTTCTAAATATCACCTACACCTTCCCATACATCCAGATACATACATCTTCAACCATGCCCTCTGATGAAGTGCTAAAACACACACTGTTTACCAGAATCGCTAGTTTTGTTTTTTTCTCTCCTATGAAACTGTAAACTCCATGAGGCCAAATACCTGTATTAGTCATTTCTGTGTATCTGCCATCTAACACCATGCCTGATACGTAGCAGCATTCAAAAAATACTTGTTGAATCACAATGATAGAATGGGTACACAGTTTCACTATGGTCTCATAAAATTGCAAAGCAAAGACAGTCTTAAATCCAAACGTTCCAATTACTTGTTGGCAAGAGGAAAAAAAAGGAGTCTCGGTATGTGGAATGGCCATCTATGAGGATAGCAGGGAGATCCACTGTATCTAGAAAAGGAGTGGCTAGGTAGACAGAGGCAGGATAGAGAAAGTTAACTCCCTGAACAGCTAACTTGCTGTACAAGAAAGGGTTAACTCAGCAGGACTGAGTTGCTCAAACCCTGCACATTCCCAAGAAAGACCTGTCTTTAAAACTTGCTTTGGCTGGCTCCTGGTAGATGAGCTCTAAACTTTTGGAATATTCTCCCTGCCAAGAATATTTCTATATGCCTGAGGCCTTGGGTCACATGGTACCAATTTTGCCAGATAGCTTATTCTAACAATGTTACAGTGAATACCTATTACTGCTAGGGGGCCGGGTGGGGGAAGTCTGAGGGGCTGAAGCCTGTCACGCAGATGCTGCAAGCCTAAGCGACTGACCAACAATAAAAACCCTGGACACCAAGGCTCAAGTGAGCTTCCCTGGTTCACAACTTCATGCCATGTTGTACAGGTTGTTCAGAGAATTAAGGCCATCTATGCTATTCTACTGGAATGGGACACCTGGAAACGTGTGCCTGATTTCTCCTAGACTTCACTCTGGTGCCTTTTCCTTTTGCTGATGTTAATCTGTCTGGTTTTGCTGTAATAAACTGTAACCACGACTATAACAGCTCTTCTGAGTCCTGTGAGCCCTTCTAGCAAATCAAGTCTGAGGGTGGTCCTGGAGACTCCCAACTCACTTGCTAAACTCAAATTCAGCAATGTCAGGTTCTCCTCAAGTAGTTGTTTCTTGGTTGCTGCTTAATTCACACACTTGTCTATTATCTTTACAGATCAGTAAAGTTTTACCTTAATCATTATTAAAAATGCTTTAGTCATAAACAGGTCAGGTATTTGCTTCCTAAGTATGAAAGAAACAGAAGAAAATTACAAGAGACACAATCATAATATATTTAAAAACTGCTAAAAGAGATAGTAATTATTCATGACAACGTGTGATGGTGATGGCTACCTGGGTATAATTTCCTAAGGAGGAATTCTGAACCAGCAATTCATGGACTGGCTTTAAAGGTACATGAATTCCATAAAACTATAAGCCAAATGTTAGATGTATTTGCATTTTCACTGAAAAGCTTTCAAAATAACTCACGAAGGAGTCTGTGACCCACAAAGTATTAAACTATCACTATAGGAGACTGTCATAATTCTCTCCTAAATCCTCTTTACTCATGATTAGTCATTCAACCCATGTTTTCTAAGCATTACTTTTATCAGTTCCTCTACCAAAAGCTTAGTATACAAAGATTAATAACTAATGGTCACGGCCCTTGAAGAGCTCCAATGACAAGTGAAGCAGAACACTGTAATACAATGTGGTGACCACTATACATAAAAAACACTGCCATGAATATTCTCCCAGTTCTCCGATTACCAGGGCTCCCCTATGCTTATGAAATAAGGGCTAAACACCTGGCCTGACAAGACTTTTAGTTTGGGGTTCCAATTTACTTCTCACATGACAAATGCTATCTAGGGCCACACACCTCTCACCATTATAATCATGTCTTTCATGACCTTGGTCTTTATATATACCATCTCTCTGTCTAGTTTAAACCTATCTTCTTATCTGACTCATCCTTTAAGACCCTATTCCAATAGGATCTTTTCCATGATGTGCTCTAAACCTCACCCTTACCTTCACAATAATTGGTAGCTCCTTTCAATATGTTCCATAGCACTCTTTGCATACCTTTAGGATAGCGAAAATCAATCTATTTATAGTTTGCTGTTAAAGTGTCTTTCATTGCCTTAGGAAGGGCCAAGCTTGTTTTGTTTTTCACATCTCTGAATTCTAGTTCCTTAGACAGTGATCAGAAAAATATTTGCTAAAACAATGTCTCCGAAATATATGGGGAGATAAAAGGATGTGTAAGTTGTATACAAGTTTTAAACAAATTTTTCATTTCAAAGATAATCTAAAAACAAGGATAAACATTCAAGATCATGAGTAGCCACTATCTAAGCACTGGCACTAGGCTTTCACTGCTGCTTCTTCAGCTGCGTGAAGATCTCCTTCAGGCCAAATGTCCTTGTGGCACACTACACACAGCGTAAGTTTCATGGTCATTCTAAAAGGAAGAGTAAAAAATAAAAGGAACTTGAATCATCAGAGCATATGGCAATACAGGCATGGCATGCATATTCTAAAGCCAATAGCCTAACAGCCAATATCATATGTGCACTTTATTATATGCAAGTGTTATATGGGTCCTATATGTGTAGTAAAATCTGCAAATATTTGTTAGCAGTAAACGTAATTGTAGATATGCAATGATGTTTTTCCATTCTCATTTCCAGCAATAACTGGTTTAGAAAATCATTTAATTAAGATTTCAATAATGTCATAATATTAATCATATCTTCCAATAAACAAAACAGCTGACATTTCCGTAAAACTTATTAGCCTGTATTTGAGGAATGCTTGCTGGCAAGTGTTTTGGTTAGGTATGATGTCTCATTCTGAACTTACCAAAAAGCTTTGAAGTCATTAATACTCTCCTGCATAATATTACTTATGAGAAGAGGCACGACTCAGCTTTTATTATCACTGAAGTTAAAATACAGAAACAGATTTAAAATGGAATTAGACCTAAAGTTACTTTTTTCTGCTGTGAAACCTAAACATCATCTGTCACACTGAATAACTGTATTCGTTTGAATTTTGTTTTTTTGGTAGTTGCCTTTGTATTTAATTTGCAGATTTGGTTTATAGTGGTGTATGAGCCAAGAACATAAGGGTTTTATATCTAGTTTCATGTCTACAGAATTTAAGTAACATTATGAAAAACATATTCTGTACTTCTCCTTTCAAGGAGGTCATTACATTACGGCAAATTTGAAAAAGTCAGTGCTAAAGGGTTTCTCTTAACTACTCTTTCAATAAGAAGAAGAGGTCACTAGATAAATAAAAACATCTAGATAACACAAAGCTTAATTGGGCAAAGATTTCTCCCTCCAGGGAATTTAAAAATTCCATTTCTCCACTTGAAATCAGTCTTGTTTGACTACAGACTGCTGTTACATGATACGGCAAAATCATTTAGGGAAAAACTAAAACAGAAATTTAAACTTTTTCATGAACGTATGGGTTTTAATTGCCATTTTCTTAACAATTTCAAATTTATTTTATTAATAGAGAGATTTGGCCCCTGGTTACCCACCCCTTTTATTCAACTAGGTTTTTAACTTTTAAATGCACATACAGGGCAAAATTCTAATCTAAAAAAGGGATACAATGACATCTCCTTCCCATTAGCCCAAAGCCCAAGTTCTCCTTACTCCGCAACACCAGCCCAACACTTTAACTCTTTCATTTGATTCTGCGATTATTCATTAAGCATCTCTACATGCCAGGTACAGTATGGGCTATGAGGTTTAGGGATCAATAAGATAAGGTATTTGCACTTGAGTAGTTCACTAGGGTGGAAGAGAAAGGCATTAAACAGATAATTAAAATCCTGAATCCTGAGGAGAATGATCAAAGTATTTCTACTCTGCTGAGGCAGAAGAGATTATCAAGAAAAGCTTCAGTAGCATTCAAGTCAGAACTTGGAGAACATGTATAATTTGCTAGACAGATGAAGATGAGAAAGGTTTCCTGACTGGGTTTTCTTTCTCAATGGCAGGATTTCATCCTTAGAGGCTAGTATACCAAGTAAGATGATCAAATTAAAATTGTTCAAGAGGCTAACCACCACATTTCATTTCATCAGGAAAATGAATGTAATACCTTCCTGACCTATTTCATCACCTGACTGAGCTAATCAAATGAGATACTGTACATCAACACATTTGGAAACTAACATAAACAATTATATAAACACACAGAATCATCCCATATGATAAACGGCATTGTTCCAATGTAATTTTTATTTGTAGGCCACCAAAGGTAAACTTCTTCCCAAAAGTAGTGACAAAATTCCACTGTAGAATCCCAGACTAACAGAACCACATGAAACTTTGAATATCATCTAGGTAATTCAGTTCTGTCATTTTATTAATGAAGAAACCAAAACTTAAGAAAACTAAAACGATTTAAAAAAAAA
Source organism: Plecturocebus donacophilus (assembly GCA_004027715.1). NCBI lineage: Eukaryota > Metazoa > Chordata > Mammalia > Primates > Pitheciidae > Plecturocebus > Plecturocebus donacophilus. Next base: position 150,296 of record PVKP010001149.1, read on the forward strand.
AAAAAAAAAAAAAGAAAGCCAAAATGATTTATACCCATATTCTACCCAGATTACAAGGCAGATGTGAATTCCCACTATATTATCATCACCACCCTGTGAGTAAAATCTATGCAACTATGTGCTGTATCGCTATCCACATGCTAAGTAACCCTAAACTTTAGACTCCCAGGTGGACCTAATTTGGTTTAGACTCCCACAGTTGACTCTTCCACTTGATAACAAAAATAAGAACCAAATCCCGTTACATACCTTTCTATACACTGTTCAACTTTGTTTCCATACCCTAATCTCTAACAGTGGGCACAGCTTTCTTAATTTTGAGAGGCACATTTCTCTAAGCTTTACATTTCTAAAATCTGGATACAATTTACAATCAAAGTAAAAAGAAAACTCTGGTCTCCAGACTGAAAGGTTAAGACATGACGAGTTGTTGTAACCTATGTACGTGCAAACTTGGCTATACAAAGAAGGTATTACAAGTTGCGTATCCCTCATGCAAAATGTTCAGGACCAAAAGTGTTTTGGATTTGGGATTTTTTTTTCAGATTTTGGAATATCTGCATTGAGACATTTTGGGAATGGGACCAAGTCTAAATATAAAATTCACTCATGTTTCATATATGCTTTACATATATAGCCTGAAGGTAATTTAATATTTTAAATAATTTTGAGCATAAAACAAAGTTTGTGTTAAGTACTTATGTGTAGAATTTTCCACTTTTGGCAGAATTTTGGATTAGGGTGTTTGACTTGTATTCGTTTCACCATTACTTTAATTATTTGCCTTGGTAGCTCCCTTGCAACTAGACTTTAACTTAGGTTGAACAAGGATTTCAGTATGATTCAGCACTAAAAGGAAAAGCTACTGTGTACACTGAAAATTATATCAGACCCATGCCAGGAAATACAATTACTAGCAGTGAAATTTCCAAACATTGCAAAATAAATCAGAATTTTCAAAGTTTGCAGATGTTAGTATGTGACATTTAGTACATCAAAGGAAGGGACATGAGGAAAAAGAAACAACAGGACCCTTGGGAGTTATTATTCACAGTATTATAGTATCAGGCTAACAGCTCTCAGGGTAACACATCCCAAGCGGAGATCTTGGCTCTTGGTCCCAATATAAAGGATTTCCTTGGTTGCCTCATTTCAATATATCTCGAGGTCACACATCAAAGTACTATTACTTCTGCCTAATGCCAGGGCTACCCAGGGTTAATTCACAAGCCCTTATGTCTTGCTAGAAAAGCTGAGAAGTAGACAGCTGTGCATAGGACTAATATATGGAACAAACATTTCTATCACCCTTGTTAAAGAAATAAAAATTAGCACCAGAAACCTAGTCTTCCCGGACTTAGTGTGTCATCATCTATACAACCTACCCATACTCTTTTTATGCATATGCTTGAATACTCTTTCCTTTTTCAACCCTCGTTATTGGCCCTTTCCATTCTTCCATCATACATCTTCCTTCAATTCAGAACTGGACTGAAATCTCTCTTTGAAATTCACTAGCAATGCCCTTCTGGTGAAATTCAATAGTGTTTTCAAAATGTTTCAGGATATGAGACAGAATGCCATCCTTTATTGGTTTATATGACACTACACTTCCCAACATACTTTGCACTTGGCCTTTTACCTGTGCTCCAAACTTGTATTTTAACTGCATCCAGGAAACACTCTGCTTGGCTTACTTATCTATACAAAGTCAAGCCGAGTCTTTAAAATCCAGTCTTTTCACCACTCTGACTTTCCTGGTGATGACCCTTATTTTCCTCACCCTGCCCACTGTAACACAACTGTACTTTTCTTTGCAGTGACAGTATTTCCAAATATTACAAACATGTACCAACAGGCAAATAAATGGCACTGTTTTTTGATAAATTGTTTTTTGATAAAAGACCTAACATGCACAATCTCCTTTATTCAGTTTGCTTCTCTACAGCTGAAAGCAGATCACACCATTGCTGGCAAAGGTGAAGGCAAAAGTTAGAAGTCATTTAAAAAATCCTTTCAGGGACTAATGTCAGCCCTTTTTATCATCCAACCTATTCCTCTACCCCAGTTCTTCTGAGTAATCTGCCTTCCCTCTTTTCTCCATTCTCAACACCATGCCCCCTTTTCAAGGAGATGTGTCCTCTCTTCTCCCTCATCCTCCTCTGGAGTAAAGCATACTATATAGATTCTCCTCTTTCTTGTATTAAATATGTTACTTATCTCTGTATACATGGCTAAAACCCTGACGTCCAACTCCCTCCAGCCTACTATCCTAGGTTTTGTTCCTCTAAATACTAAGTTGTTTTCAATTCAACCCTCTTGGGCCACCCTGCAGTAGTAATACCAAAGTGAGCTTGTCCAAATAGAGGACACCATATAAAGTACACAACATTTTCCTCTAGTCCAGGTAATATTTCACCCCTGAATTTAGGGTATCAGAATAAACATCTGTTTTTTTTCCAGATAAATTCCATTTATTTCTGTCACTTTTTTCAAAAAAATTTTTTGAGATGGAGTTTTGCTCTTGTTGCCCCAGCTGCAGTGCAATGGTGGGATCTCGGCTCACTGCAACCTCCATCTCCCGGGTTCAAGCAATTCTCCTGCCTCAGCATCTGGAGTAGCTGGGATTACAGGTGCACGCTACCAATGCCTGGCTAATTTTTTGTACTTTTAATAGAGACAGGGTTTCTCCATGTTGGTCAGGCTGGTCTCAAACTCCCGACCTCAGGTGATCCGCCCGCCTCAGCCTCCCAAAGTGCTGGGATTACAGGAGTGAGCCACTGCGTCCATCCTACTTCTGCTACTTTTAAAGAATTTAAGATGTTTCGTTTATCATTTAACCCACATCTCATCTTAAAAGAACAGGGCACTCCCAAATTCAAAAGCACTTGTTTTTCCACATTATTTTCATTTTCCAGTCTCCTAGTCTCTGGAATTAGCCGATATAATGTTAACTGATATCAGAGAAAACACACTAAGAACAGACTGCCCAAATGGCAAGATGGGATTTAACAGGGCAAATAATACAAAGGCTTTCATTTAGATTCGAAATAAATCACACAGGTACAGTATAAAGATCTGCTTAGAGGATCTGAGGAGTTTAACAACACATTTTAAAAGAATCAGAGTCTTTAAAAAGTATCTTTTAATTCATTAATGCTACTAAGAGTTTAGTCTAAGGACACAATAGGTGAGAGCAAAAATCTAAGCTCGTAGATGCTCATTACAGTATTTTATGACTGAAAACAACCTATGTGAATGACAATACAATGACAGAATGAATCCTGATACAATCATAAATGGAGGACTATAGCCATTAAAGCTGGCATTTTAGAAGCATGTTTAAGGACAAGGAAATGGTCCTACTACTAAAGGGCAGGAAGTAAAGCTGTAGAGTGTGATTACAATTACAGTCCTGTCAAGCGACCTTGTTTTTTTCCACTTCAATGAGTTAAGGGGATATTTTAATCTACAGAGCAGATGTGGGTACTTTACCTTATCCCAGGCCCTGAAAAGAAATGGAGAAACTTCTATGTCTAATGGTAAGTGCTAAAACAATAACCAAATTTCTTATTTCCCCTCAATCTAAGCATGCTTTTACACAGTTTCTTTTTAGATTTTAATTTGACTAGTGGGTAGGTATTACAAGGATATGGTAGTTAAGTTGCTGGAACTCAGAGACAAAAAGACTTAAGTTCAAATCCTATCTTTGCTAGTCAGGCACTGAATAATCCTGAGGAAGTCACTTAACTTAATGAACCTAAATTTCTTCAACTTCCTAAATTTATAACATATTAACAGTACCATCTCAGAAGGTTTGAGAGTTAATGAGAGAGCATAAATATAATACTCAGGACAGTGCCCAGTACATATTAAAATGCTCAAAAATTAGTTTATGCACTTTTTCAACAAGTATTTCCTTTAACCAGTCCGTGCTCTAGATGCTAGACAGAGAATCAGAGCTAATGTTGAGATGGCTCTAGGAGGCAATACTGACACAGGACACAATATAAACCACATGCACATAAAACAGCGAATATTCATGGTATGTATTATCTCTTTCTCCTTCATAAATATTCATACAGTTTTTAACAATATGACTGAACAGACCTGGCTCAAGAACTTCACTATAGTAGCATTAGGCACACACAGAAAGTATATTTTCAGTTCCAATCCAAATTAACAGTGTAGGGACATATTTAGTGTGTTTATGTAGTATCGCTAACTAATAAATAAGTTAGTATCTAATTAGCCATAAAATATTCATGCTGGAAGGAATATGAACAGAAATATCAGATTCCAGCCCCTTTACAGATGAAGAAACAGAAATGTCCTAACACTTACTTCAGCATGATCTAGATTTATTCCAAAAGCACACAAAGGAAAGAAAGGATAACTTGATAATCTGGTGATTTCCACCCCTACTCCCCACAACCCCCGACGTAGGACAAAATGAAAAATTCAATCTTTCCCTTTGGAAAGCATGAGTGGCTGTAGGAGGCACTGGCTTGGCTGCACAGATAAGGTGTAATGATGAACGTAAATGAAAGTGGCAATCATCCTGGGCTAGAGGAATGACGTACAAAACAGAACTGTGGTAGAGAAGGAACTGTGGTAAGAGAAGGAAGTGGTAACCACTCCCAGCTGCCACTGACTCAGGGCAGAGGAGAGCAATCCTGGGCCAGCAAACAGCAAAAGATCTGTTGGAGCCATAGTTGAAGCCATAGTTTCTTCATGGAACCATCAAGAGATCTGTTGAAGAAATGAACTGATGGTGCTGTGCAGTTAGTAATTTTAGAAGCAGAAAGCAGAGCCTGAACACCTTTTCTCAGAACAGAACAGTGTATGTAACCTGTGTAGGAAGAAAGAAAAAAACCTTTAGGAGAACAGAGATAATTAGGAAATCTTTGCCCTCAAGTTCACAATGTAGAGAACACGCCACTGATAAATGATGATGCAAAGTGCACAGATCAGAGGACAGAGAAGGTAGATTTCTCCGAAAGATGACACCTAAACTAAGACTTAAGGAAAGCTAGTGAAGAAAGGAAAGTCATTTCAGGGAGGGGATACACAAAAACATTGTACAGAGATGCCAAAGTAAAAGTCTGAGCCAGGCATGGTGGCACATGCCTGTAGTCCCAGCTACCTGGAAGGCTGAGACAGGAGGACCACTTGAGCCCCAGGAATTTGAGACTGCAGTGAGCCATGATCAGGCCACAGCACTCCAGCTTGGGCAACAAAGTGAGATCCTGTCTCAAAAAAAAAAAAAAAAGGAGTAAGGGAGTTTGGCAGTTTAGGTGGTGTAAACAAAAACCAAAAAACTGATAAAATTTAACAGCTGTTCATGATTTTTAAAAATCTTAGTAAACTGATAAAATTCAACGGCTCTTCATGATCTTTAAAAATCTTAGTAAACAGAAGAATTTTTTTAAAAATTCTGAAATAATCAGATTAAGGAAAAGGCATAAAGCAGGCATTACACTCGTTGCATGACTGTCAGTTTCTCCCCTGAAATCACAATAAGAAAAAGATATCTATCACTCCTCCTCAACGCTGTATTAGAGGTCTGAGTGTAAAGAGTCAGAAATGAACAAAAGGAAGATAGACTGGAAAGAAACATAACTATCATTACTTGCAGATGACAACTGTGTACACAGAAAATCCAAAAGTGACCTACAGATCAACTATTAGAATTAACTAGTAAATCTAGCAAGGTCACTAATATAAGGTTACTCACTGTACAAAAATAAAATAAATCATTCTTAGACCAGCAACAAATAGAAAACATTTTTTAAAAATCTAAAAACTAGGTCGGGCGCCGTGGCTCACACCTGTAATCCTAGCACTTTGGGAGGCCGAGGTGGGTGGATCACCTGAGGTCAGGAGTTCAAGACCAGCCTGGCCATCATGGTGAAACCCCATCTTTAAAAAAAAAAAAGAAAGAAAAAGAAAAATCTAAAAACTAGGAATAACCTAACAAAAGACAGGTAAGACCTCTGCATAGAAAGCTTACAAAATATTACTTATTGATAGAAATTACAAAGGAGATAGAATAAAATTTTAAAATGTATTTATAAATGGAGAAAAATGACCAGTTCCTAACCGGAAGATTCAACACTGTAAAGAGGTCAATATTTCATAAAGTGATCTGTAGATTCAATAAAATAATCAGAATCCCCACAGGGTTTCTATTCAGCGAGAACTGACAAGTTGATTCTAAAATTTATATGGAAAAACAACATCCCAGAATAACCAAAGTAATCTTTGGAAAGTTTGCACTACTAAATATTAAGACTCCTAACATTATAATAATTAAGACAGTATGGTAATGGCATAAAGACAAACAGGCAAACAGAATAGAGATTCCAGAGAAATAGACCCTCATACATACAACCTCTTGATTTATGATGAAGGTGATACTATTGTACACTGGGGGAAAGAAGGTATTAACAATAAATGGTTCTGAGTCAACTGGATATCCATATTTTAAAAATAATAAAAATCTCATACCATAATAAATAACCAACTCCAGATGGACTATAAGGTAAAACAAACAACATTTGGGTCAGAAAGAGTAAGCAAACAGGATTCACAAAGCACTTAACCTTAAAGAAAAAAATTGAAGGCCAGGTACAGTGGCTGATGCCTGTAATCCCAGCACTTTGGGAGGCTAAGGCAGGCAGATCACCTGAGGTCAGGAGTTCAAGAC